>OX457030.1:40024619-40029619 GCA_949752745.1 Protula sp. h YS-2021 | reverse complement strand
GTTGCTCCTGCTGTCGTTGTTGCTGTTGCTCCTGCTGTCGTTGTTACTGTTCCTCCTGCTGTCGTTATTACTGCTCCCGTTATTATTATCATTATGATTAGTAGTAGTAGCAGTAGAAGTAGTAGTAGCAGCGGTAATAGTAGTAGTAGTAGGTGTAGTCGTAATATAATTATGATTTTATGATTTTAAGATTTGACAACTTTCATTTTGAACCGCGATGATTATACAATTATACATTCATGCCTTTATACCGCCAATGAAATTTTTTTCGTGTTACTGTCCAATCAAAAGCACCAAAAACAAACATTCTGGAGCAACTTTGTGAAGTTTGAAATCACTCGAGATAGCCGATTTTTCGTTATTTATCGATTTTTTTCGGACGGACGAACGGATGGCAGGCGACAGAGGCTCCATGGAACGGTGTAGCTCGTGTGGCCAAAGGTCACCCGAGAAAGAGAGAGACCGTCACACCCACCCCCCCCCCCCCCGTTGCTGGAGTATTCCGACCCTCACAATGCCCCCACCCCAATCCCCTCCCCCGTCGTTCGGGTCTTTTAGGGACAACACCCGGACGTCACACCCGACTGGCGTGGATGTGAATGTCATACTACCCTCCCCCGCCACCTTTCTCGTTGTCCAGGTCCTTTAGGCTCATAGCCAGGACATCACACCTGCTTGGCGTGGAGGTGTCTCCATACCCCTCCCTCCGCCCTTTCCCCCCTCCCTTGACGTGAAGTGTATCGTTTGACAACGCCCTCAATTCATTTAGATTTTTTACACTACAGTGAAGACAAACGGGTAAAACAAATAATAACATTTTTCGTCCTTGGAATTTAACCTCGTTTCATATCTTGTATTTTTTCACAAAAGGGGGCCAATTTCGTGATACAACTTCGAACAGTGGATTAAATATTCGAAAGAAAAACAATCGCTATTTTTTCGTGGTGTCTTTAAATGGAAAAGCAGGTCAAGTTAGGACCTGCAACCGGTCAACATTCTAAGGAATTATTAATTCACACCAAAAACTGAAAATTCCATCATGCAAATACAAGGGAAAAATAAATAGGTAAACAGGTAAAAAAAACCACGCATTCAAAAATCGATTTCAACGTTTCATTCTTGACTTTTGTTTCAACTTAAGAAGCTAAAAAATGAATCGACTAAGTCGGACTACAACTGAGTGGTCAAGTACGAAAGTTTCAGGGAATTCCGACCTGGCGCATTTTTTTATCCCTTGGAAAGAATTTTCAGTCACTTCAATAACTCCAAGCAAGAGCTTCGATACCTTGGTTTTTTTTCGTGTAATTATTCAAGTAATTATAGAAGCGACACTTAAAATGAGGGCTTAATCCAAAATAATCAGCACTCCTAAAAACTTAACCAGCAAAAAGCACCCACAGATCATTACCAGTCCAAGAGTTGATAGCATTTAATATTCACAGAAGAAAATTTCAAAAATTGCGGAGAATAAATTTCATAAAGAAAAAAAACGTACAATTTCTTCAGTTTACTTCTAGTAGGAGCCGCACAATTTTTCTTTTGATACTTTGGTAGTTTTTTGAAAAGGGTAAAAAAAAAATTGCGGAGAAATTTTCCTAAAAAATAGCAATGAGTTGAAAAGACATGCAATTTCTTTATTTTCACTTCTTATGAAATCCGAACAAATATTATTTCGTAGTTTTGGTAGTTTTACGAAAAGGGAACCAATATTGCCATTTATCGTGCGTAGAACATCGAACAGCTGCCGATAGTTTTTTTTTACGTTGCCTTCAAATCGAAAGCAGACGAGGTTAAAAAAGACACACCGTAATCCACATCAAAGCAGTGAACTTCATCATGCAAAAACAAGGTAACATAAATGGTAGATAACTGC
This sequence comes from Protula sp. h YS-2021, assembly GCA_949752745.1. NCBI lineage: Eukaryota > Metazoa > Annelida > Polychaeta > Sabellida > Serpulidae > Protula > Protula sp. h YS-2021. Next base: position 40,027,746 of record OX457030.1, on the reverse strand, counting down.
AAAAAAAAAAAAAAAAAAAAAAAAAAAAAAAAAAACACGCACTAAAACCAATTTAAAAACGAGTGCTGTAACCCAGGAAACGCTGGCCAAAGGTAGTCACCCTTTTTTGTAATTGCTCCGTCAACATTTCGTTAGTCCCTGTTTGTTCTTCTAAATCGAATATGAATCGAATACCTAATACTTCGACTATTTGCAGTAGTTAGTCATCAAAATCAGACTTAAACTTTGGTCGACGCATTTGGATTGATTTAGAAAGGCGGAGTGCATACAAGCGTGCCTGTGGTGAGGATGGTGAAAGGGCTGTCCACAAAGTGTGGAGAGGGGTGGGGGAAGAGGGAGGGGTTCTCATGATGAGCGCATGCTGAAGTTAAAACGGATGGATGATGTCGAAAAGTGAAATTTTGGCGAACATATTAATGGATAGCCTCAAATGCAACGCGTAAAGTGCCATGCTAACTCACCAAATTACGCAAATAAAATAAACGACACTTAAAACACGGACTTGAATAAAAATCTCACACTTCAAACAACACTCCTAAAAAATCTTACCAGCTAAAAGGATCCACATATCATTACCAGTCAAAGGGGATTGAGAAATTGAGAACATTTAATGTTCATATTAGAAAATTAAAATAATTCACAAAGAAAACATTTCTGAAAAATAACGAGCAGCAAAACAAATTTATTTTTCTTCTTATGCAGGTGTGTCTCATATTTTACTTTACAGAACCTTGTATTTTAAATGTAGTTAACCAACGTGAAACAGACAATCTGGACATCATTATAAAATCGTGGCTTACCACTGGGCAGCGTTGTACCAATCACATCGCAGTATTTTCCCGCCAAACACGGGGAACATTGCGTGACGTTGGCGAGGCCCTGTACGGTGCCGTAGGTGCCTGTGGGACACCCTATCGGCTCGGCCGTCCCCTCAGGACAGTAGTAACCCTGCAAGAACAAACAGAATACATGCCATTGCACTGAAATGTCACATAAAAACAAAAGTTTTGAGCTCAAAGACCGCATGTGTAGTTAGCGTTGAGACAACTTGTGGTACATGGATACTGTGGGGCTAAAAAAAAACACATTTCCAATATTTTAATAATTCATTTCTGTACACGGTTAGACAGTACAGGTTGAAATGCCGAGAAGTGCAAACAGTGCAAGTGATTTGAAACATATTTTTTTTTTCATAAAATAAACTTATTAAACAATCAAGAAATGAAATTGAAAGCAACTCTCAAAGGTGGAGAGTTAAAAATAACCACTTTCAAAATAACCTCCCAATATAACCACTTTCAAACTAACCCTTCTCAAAATAACCAATCTTGACCTTGCTCAATGGCTGTATTCATTTTTCAGACTCGCTTGTTTTTAAAATGCAGTGAACTTTTTTTTTCATACCTCTGGACAAATATCGGCATCGGAGCCTTGATCGGGGACAGAGGAGTTAGCATATCTTCTACAGAAGAAGCCCTCGTCACAGAGCCCCATGGGCCAGGTGAGCCCGGTGAGAGCACAGTACATGCTGGGCAGACACGGGTTACAGTCCATGCTTGTGTTGTAGCCCGTGTCGTTACCGAACGTGCCCAATGGGCAGGGGTACTGGTTGGAATACTGAGTACCTGAAATAGATACCGGTAAAAACATTTGGTAAGAAATCTCCTCAACGAAAACACACGCTCTCACTTGATTTAAAACAAAAAATCTGAAATCAATTTCAAACATATTAACAATGCACTAAAAAATCTATTTTAAATAGAAAAAAAAACGAAAAAAAGCGAATAAAATTCTTCGCAGACCTTCGGCAAATACGTACCTTCTGGGCAGTAATACCCAGCCGGGCAAATGATCGTCTCATTGATGTACACAACGCCCAGGCTGTTGTCACAATAGTAGCCCTGCGGGCAGATCTTGCAGTCCCACTGGCCCAGCTCATCCTGGTAGAAGCCGCTCGGGCAGAGGATTGGATCAAACGTATGCTCCGGGCAGTAATGCCCGATGGTGCAGACGTGCGGTTGCTGTGTGCTCTCGCCCTGCGGGCAGTAGTAGCCCCTGGAGCAGTTTCCTGGAATTGTACATAATTGGCCGTTATTATTCATACACAAGAACTAAAATGGCCGCTACCCCCCCCCCCTCTCCCCCTGTCACCAAACATAACGAATAAAACTTTAACTAAACATTGTCTTTATGGTTCAAAATACACATCCAATATGTGTATCATTACTCTCTGGCTAAATGTAAAGTTGTCCTGCTGAAGTGTCCTGCCCCAATCCACGTCAAGTGAAGTTTTCGGTTTTCCTTAAAAGTGCAGAAAATTTTGGGGTTTCAAACGCTCAAAGAACAGATATAAACGATTTTCGCACATGCTTTTTAACGTCACTAAATATCCTTTGGCAAGAAACTTGAGTGGTCACCTAGCAAATGATAAAAAAAAATGATCAAAATTTTATTACAGAATTCACTCGAGGACCAAAAATTTCGGCTCAAAAAGGCCGGATTTCCGCCGTTAGGCGAAAGAAAAACGATGTAGGAAATGGTTGCCGGCAAATGATAAAAAAAATGATCAAAATTTTATTACAGAATTTACTCGAGGACCAAAAATTTCGGCTAAAAAAGGGCGGATTTCCGCCGTTAGGCGAAAGAAAAACGATGTAGGAAATGGTTGCCGTCAAGCATTTGCACGACCAACTGCAGTTCCAGCCCTACTGTTCAGGAACAACCCCCCCCCCTCCCCCCCCCCCACTTCCAGCGTTGACTCTAGTCACCACTTCAAATATTTCAAAGAGGTTAAAGTACAAAAGTTCTCACCTCTTAAGCTGTAAGTACAACGAGAGAAACATGAAATTGAACAGCACATTATAACTGGCAAAACTGAAAATTGTGTTTTAATGTGAGGACTGCGTTTGCGCCGGTTGTTCCAGGTTCTTAACAAACTAGAAGCCACGCAGTTCACCATAGCCAATTTTTATTATGAGTCATGACAATCTTAACAGACCAATCTGTAATTTAACTAATTACGATGTGCTATTCAATTTGAATGTTCTTTTGCTTCGTGACAATAACGCACCGACCATTTTACCATTCTGGTACAAGTGGGAGGAGAACGAATGGCTACAGTAGATTC
>OX457030.1:39846357-40024419 GCA_949752745.1 Protula sp. h YS-2021 | reverse complement strand
GGATACAGAACTTTTCGCACATAAAAAGAAGAGACATAAAGCTACTTTATAGCCTTACCAGCGGGGCAATAATAGCCCGGCGGGCAGAGCACGGAGTTGTTGTCGGCGTTCTCGGGTTGCACGGAGAGGCAGTAATAGCCCGCCGGGCAGATGTCACACGACGACGCGCCCGAGTAATTGGTGAAGGTGCCCGGGGAACACTCCTGCAACACACAACCGTGCGTACACATAAAGGCCCCACTACTGAAGGCAAGGACATTTCATCTCTGACTGACCCACACACGCACATAAGCGTGTTCGACAAAAGCATTACATGACCATGATCTGTTCAGTCTTTTTTGTGCAGATATTAGCATTTCGAATCTTCAACTTATTATGTGCCTACAAAAATTTTTTTTACTCGAGTTCGCAATTTTTAGAACAATTTCAGAAACATTTCGGCCTCGGTTACTGGAGTATTTTTCGAACATCCAAGTAAAATTCTGATTCAGGCATTTTCTCCTTAATATTTTATTCATCAACACGAGCTGAAACATTATCCAGCTGTCGGTTTTGCCCAATGCCACCCGATTATCGGCTATCGGTTTTGCCCAATGCCACCCAATTATACGGATATCGGTTTTGCCCAACGCCACCCGATTTTCCACTATCGGTTTTGCCCAATGCCACCCGATTATCGGCTATCGGTTTTGCCCAATGCCAACCAATTATACGGATATCGGTTTTGCCCAATGCCACCCGATTTTCCACTATCGGTTTTGCCCAATGCCACCCGATTATCGGCTATAGGTTTTGCCCAATGCCACCCAATTATCCGGCTATCGGTTTTGCCCAATGCCACCCGATTATACACTATCGGTTTTGCCCAATGCCAACCGATTATCGGCTATCGGTTTTGTCCAATGCCACCCGATTATCGGCTATCGGTTTTGCCCAATGCCACCCAATTATACGGATATCGTTTTTGCCCAACGCCACCCGATTTTCCACTATCGGTTTTGCTCAATGCCACCCGATTATCGGCTATCGGTTTTGCCCAATGCCACCCAATTATCCGGCTATCGGTTTTGCCCAATGCCACCCGATTATCCACTATCGGTTTTGCCCAATGCCACCCGATTATCGGCTATCGGTTTTGTCCAATGCCACCCGATTATCCGGCGATCGGTTTTTGCCCAATGCCACCCGATTATCCACTATCGGTTTTGCCCAATGCCACCCAATTATCCGGCTATCGGTTTTGCCCAATGCAACCCGATTATCCACTATCGGTTTTATCCAATGCCACCCGATTATCGGCTATCGGTTTTGCCCAATGCCACCCGATTATCCGGCGATCGGTTTTTGCCCAATGCCACCCGATTATCCACTATCGGTTTTGCCCAATGCCACCCGATTATCGGCTATCGGTTTTGCCCAATGCCACCCGATTATCCGGCGATCGGTTTTTGCCCAATGCCACCCGATTATCCACTATCGGTTTTGCCCAATGCCACCCAATTATCCGGCTATCGGTTTTGCCCAATGCCACCCGATTATCCACTATCGGTTTTGTCCAATGCCACCCGATTATCGGCTATCGGTTTTGCCCAATGCCACCCGATTATCCGGCGATTCGTTTTTGCCCAATGCCACCCGATTATCCACTATCGGTTTTGCCCAATGCCACCCGATTATCGGCTATCGGTTTTGCCCAATGCCACCCGATTATCCGGCGATCGGTTTTTGCCCAATGCCACCCGATTATCCACTATCGGTTTTGCCCAATGCCACCCGATTATCGGCTATCGGTTTTGCCCAATGCCACCCGATTATCCGGCGATCGGTTTTTGCCCAACAGCCACGCTGTCTCCAAGAAAACGAACCTGATAAATTTCACTTCCGTTCGGGCAGTGGACACCGGTCGGGCAAAGATATTGCGACGGGTTGGGCTCGAACATTCCGGTCGGGCAGTAGTAGCCGCCCCAGCACAGGTCAGTGGCCGCAGTCATCCCTGAGAGACAGAAAAAAGAATTAGTGTCTAACGAATAAACAAGACGATTCGATACGGAATAGTACACTTATAAAGGAAACAGCAGTATTTTGCCTGGTAAATACTCACCGTAACTACGCACAGCTGTACTCACCGGTCTTCCAGTATCGAAAACGTTACGCTATGCACTACTGAAAGTGTACTTGGCATCTTCATAACAACGTAACTACGCGTCACGAAGTATTGCAGAGTAGTGCAAAAATTATCTAAATTATAACAGGATATATTCGTACCAAAAATCAATGAACCGGGGTTTTCACTACAACAGTTTTTTTTTCAATTCCTTTACATTTGCAATGTTAATTGGTATTTTATTTTGTTACTACAGTATACTTGTTCACAATAAACATTTCCCGGTCCGGATAAAATGTCCATTATACTGATGTGATTACTAAAGAGAGGTGAATTTCAAAAACGTTAGAAATTCAAAAAAAGAAAAATGGTACTCACAAACAGAAGTTTATTATTTATCATTTTTAATAAACTTATTATTATTATTTTTCTAACAAACTCATTATTGTTTATATTTCCTTATTTATTTGTATCTAAACTGTTAATGTTTTTGTTCACGTTTGTAGTGAACAGATTTAACCTTAAAGCCTATTATATGTTTCGATATGATTCAAGCGAGTGCAAATCCTAAAAATATCCTAGCTAGTGAAAATCCCCCCCCCCCCCACAAAAAAAACTCCTACCGGTGTCGGGGCAGTAGTATCCCCCGGTGCAGTTGTTGCACTCCTCTTCCGCCGTCAGTCCTGGGGTGTTGGAGAACGTCCCCCGTGGGCACTCGATCGGGTACGTGCTGCCCAGCGGGCAATACGACCCCTCCGGGCACTGCACAAACGTAGCCACATCAGCACCGCTGGTGCAGTAGTAGCCTGTAAACATTCACGTGTGCTTCCCGTTGTAGTTGATTTCACATGGACATTTATGTTGTGCAACCATTCACATATTAAAATCTTAAAAAAAAAACTAGAGCAGTGTGCATAGCCCACATATTCCCCATAAACACGGCCATCAATAGTCAATCAAGAGCTGAAACTTTCTAAGTCCAGCTGGTCCATTTTCCTGGAACGAACCTGGCCCATTAACCATACCGATCTGTGTTTGTTCCCATAGAAGCTACATACCAAGTTTCATCAAAAACCTTGCAGGAGTTTTTAAGTTATCGTGTTAACAAGCTCTTGATGACAGACCGACCGTCTGACCGACACGCGGTCGATCGCATATATTCCCCATGTGGGGAATAAAAAAACCCCCCGAGACAATAAAAGAAAATTAATAAATAGATAAATAAATACCATCACATCTAATTATATACTTAGAAGAACAAGCGCTTAAGTCATGCTAGTGATAGCGTTTCCCCGGAACCAGCATGTGACGTAATGAGAGTCGAAATGGCTACCTGCATCGCAGGCGTCGCCTGGATCAGTCATGTTCCAGTACGGACAATAATGGCCGCCCGTGCAGTTGCTACAGTCTGACACGTCCTGTCTCCGTGTGGCGTCGTTGTAGGTGCCCGGCGGGCAAGCCTGCGGGGTCACTGTGCCCACTGGGCAATAGTGACCTTGTGGACACTCGTCCGCCTGAAACAACAATGATTTGTTTGAAGAAATATTAAAATAAGTAATGGTACAGTTGTTTTGTTTCAACATAAGACATCGTTTTTATTTCATGACTGCCAATGCACGTACACTGAAAAAACGGTAGTATTTTTGCAGTATGTTTGATGAGTGATATACGAACAGCCGTATTCGCTGCTCTTCCAGTATCGAAAGTGTCAAGGTACACAGTGGTGAAAGTGTGTACTTAATATTGCCATAAAAACGTAAGTATCCGACAGGAAAATCGCAAAAACCCACATCTTCATTTGTACGAGAATATATTTCTACTATAAACCATGAAATGAAACGCGTTTGGACTGCTCCGAGAACCCTATCATCGTACCTGCACGCCGAGGCTAGGTGTCGAGCTGTTCGAGCCGTAAGTACAGAAATAGCCTGGGTTACACTCTCCGGCCGGTGTGGCTAGCCCCTCCTGGTCACAGTACATGCCTCCCAGACACGGCTGACAGAAGCTGTCGTCCGTCGCCCCCGTGACGTTGTTGAATGTCCCCCGTGGGCATGGGTAGGCGTGGGCATGTGTTGTGTTCACCAAACAGTAATAGCCTGAAATCACATTTGGCTACGTATATACCACAGGGGCAATCTTACACTTGGTTCGCAGCCGATAGGAATTACATTCAAATACTGGCGAATGCAGGCTTTTGTCTAAACCCCACAACCACAACTTAAAAAAAAAAATCCAACAAAAATCGCTTACACCAATTTCCCAACAGTAGAACATTAACTTTTTCCACGAAAGGCTTCACCCTTTCGGTTTCCACCCAGACGCCAACATTAATGGAATGTGACTCAATGTGGACAAATTTATTATTATTATTATTATAATTGATTGTTTTTATAATGCGCTTATTTAGCATTGCACTAAATACAATTACTAAATTTAGCATTGCGCTAAATACAGTCATAGCGATTTTTTTTCTGTGTGTTTCAGAATCTCACTCCATTGAATCTCTAATTTAACCATGAAAACTAAACCAAATACATAAAAACTCTGAATAAACAGACTCATCTTAATTCTGGATTCTAAATTTTTTTTTTTAGAGAATTTATCTGGTAAAGCAACAGTGAAATATATTCAGAACAACGACAGAGCACTGAAAGGTCAACCTGGCGGACAGGCCGTGTCGTTGTAGAGTACGACGGGATCCATAGTGCTGTCACAGTAGAAGCCCGCCGGGCAGTCCTTGCACGTCCACTGGCCCAGCTCGTCCTGGTAGGATCCGGATGGGCATCGGATTGGATTGGCTGTTCCCTCGGGGCAGTAGTGTCCTGTGGGTATTTAATAGCCATTACATCACATTAACTAAATGAAATACACGTGTGAATTTACGTGTAATATCGACAGTAAAGTAGCATGTTGTACTGGCGTTATTTCCCAAATTTTCGGTGATGTTTAAAATTTCCTATCATGCCTTTTTTTGTTTATTTATTTTATTTATTTTTTTATTTTCTAATTTTTTTATGATCTACGCTGGTGAACTTTGACAAAATAGACAGCCATATTAAATCTCATTTGTATAAACGAAAACACTAAAAATGAGAGATTATTTTTGAAGTTTAACTATAACTGCCGCCTTTTTCCTCCGCTATGAGCGTACTGACCCAGGGTGCAGTTCAGATTCTCGGGTCTTTCGGCGTCCTGCCCGCCTGGGCAATACCAGCCAGCATCACAGAGCCCGGCGGGCACCTCGCTGCCGCTGCCCGGGCAGTACATGCCCGGCGTGCACTCGATGCAGTCGCTGACGTCATCATTGTGCGTGCTGTTCAGGTAATAGCCGTTCTGGCAGAGCACCGGTGACGCGCTTCCGACAGGACAATAAGCTCCCTTTGGGCAAATATTGCCTAAAACAATATAAAGAATATCGTTATCTAACAACAATGACGGCTAAAATAATGTCCAGCATTAATTAAACCATTTATTTATTTTTTTTTGTTAAACAGTTTGCCTGGTTTCCGGAAGGTGAAGAACTTGACCTGTTATATCACACAAACTTTGTTATGTCTTGCAAAAAAAAAAAAAATTTCAAGAAGATAAAAGAGTCAGACATAGAATTCAAACATATTTCCGGGTAAAAGCCCTCACCTGTGACATGTTCCGGGTAAAAGCCTTTACCTGTGACATATCTCCGGGTAAAAGCCTTTACCTGTGACATATTCCGGGTAAAAGCCCTCACCTGTGACATATGCCGGGTAAAAGCCCTCACCTGTGACATATCTCCGGGTAAAAGCCCTCACCTGTGACATATCTCCGGGTAAAAGCCCTTACCTGTGACATATCTCCGGGTAAAAGCCCTTACCTGTGACATATCTCCGGGTAATAACCCTTACCTGTGACATTGCTCTCGTTCGGGTTGGGGTACACATTGGACTCGTGGCAGTAATAGCCACCGTCACATTGTCCCGAGGTGTCATTCAAGTAGTCACTGGCACAATAATAGCCAGGGTCACAAGCAACAGGTGCGCTCGATCCCATTGGACAGTAGGTTCCCGCTTCGCAATGGCCGCCGTAACCACTGGCAACCAATGGGCTGTCATCTTCTGCTCGCCCCGTGCAGTAAAATCCACCTAAAATAAATTAAAAAATAATAAGAATAATAATAATTCCCTTACATTTTACACTGCATAAACTAATGGATAGATCCGGAAGGAAATAATATGGAGCTGGTAGTCTTCTTTTCATCAACTGCAAAATATCGTGCCAGAGATTAAGCGGAAGTGGCTTCTATGGATTGGCCATGTCTTGCGCATGGACTGTAACCGCACCTTCCTCCCCTCCCCCTTCCCCCTCTTTCCCGCCTCAAGTTGCTTTGAGATTGGGACCACAGGGTCACAGAAAGTAGGGCATTGTCCTATGCGGAAATTGTCCTGGACCCATCAAACCAACCACCTCCCAAGGCCAACCCAGGGAAGGTGCTAATAACGCAAGCCAATAAAAATCACATTTATTTAATATTTTAAATGCTTTAAACTGAAGTGTTTCTATGACAACCGTACTGACACATACCTAAGCATTGCCCTGTGGGTTCCGCGAGGCCTGGAGCATCGCAATAGTAGCCTCCTGGGCAGTCCGTGCAGTCGGCTACCTCCTGCTGCAGTGTAGCATTGTTGAACGTTCCTAGTAACAAAAAATGTATATTTATACATATGTATAGATACATACATATATTTTTATATTTATAAACATATTTATACACTAAAATTACTAAAATACTAATATAAAAATTTGCTAAATTTTTATTATTATTATTATTATTATTATTATTATTATTATTATTATTATTATTATTATTATTATTATTTTATTATCATTATTATTATTACTTCTCCTGCAGTATAGTTCCTAAAACGAAAGGAAATACTGATGTTGAAAAAGTTCCAGGTTTATTCTTTTACCCATCAGTCAATATTTTTCGATATACTTACGGGGAAAGTACATAGATATTGCCAGTACCTGTTGGACACGGGTACTCATTCCAGTAGCGAGTACCTTCCGGGCAGTAGAAACCAGCAGGGCAGGGGAAATCAGTATAATTTGCAGTTTCCAGCGGGCACCAGTATCCTTCAGAAAAAAAATACCTCTACAGTACACCCTACAGTACACCTTCAGTATCCTTCAGAAAATACCTCTACAGTACCTCTCGAGACCATATTGATACTATAATGTTTAAATGACAAGATAATTTCATTGAAAAAAATGTAAGTTTTACTGCGTCTTACGGATACTCTGTTGCTAAATTTAGGATTTTATTGAAACGTTTTAATGACTTAAAATTGAATATCTATTGGTTAATACTGATATGAGCGAAATTTTAATTAATTTTGAGGGTCTTAACTACACAAAGCCATACTTTTTTTCACTTGGTAAGTATTTTTAGGGCACGCTGTACACCCCTTTTTAACTCCACATATTTAGAATTCAAACGCACCTTCGGGACAGATTCTACACTCGGCCAAACCTTCTTCATCTGCATAAGTACCGTTGTCGCAGGGTATTGGGAAAGTACTCGTCACGCCACCGGGGCAATAGCTACCCATGGGACACACCCCGCCGTAGCCTAGCTGCTGGCCGTCGAAACAAGTGTCATTCGCGTTGTATGTAGAGTTCGGCCCATTCGGCGTCGCTCGGTCGTTTCCGTAAACACACCAGTAACCCGGTAAACAATCGCCTGAATCGGGTAAATACCATATCTTATTAAGAGCATGCATTAAGCCATTTTCACCGAAAGTATTTTTGTTAGTTTATAATTTCATAAGTTTTAAAAACTGTCCTTTTTTCGCCTACAATATGCATTTTGTTCTTAAAATATTTTGCAGAGAAAAGTTATTTTGTTGCTCAATGCTGTAGTACCTAAGTATATCTGCAGTACCTAAAGTACATATACTGCAGTATATGCAGCGGTCTTTATCTACACAACCAACCTGAGGGGGAACTCAGATGCGGGCTGTCACAGTACTGGCCCGCCGGGCAGGGCGTACACTGGCTTTCCTCGTACAGCCCTACGTCGTCACTGTAGGTGCCCCGCGGGCAAGCCTGCCAGTCCAGGCTCGTGCCCGCCGGGCAATAGTAGCCCTCTGGGCAGATCTCACTCTGGCCGGAGATTGCACAGTAGTGTCCCTCTGGGCACAGGTAACAGCTGATGGCGTGCGTGTGGTTCGCCTAAAATAAGTTTTTAGTTGGAACAAAGTCTAAGCCTCCGACGTTCAAACATTTTCAGAATGCACTCCAGATAACGAGTGATAACATTAAAAATTGTCAGACCTAGTGAAACTGTTATAACGGTGCGTGTTTAGCCAATGTGAAAAATAGGTCCTCTTGTACACCCTCCCCTAAACTACTAAGCAACAACCGACCTTATGCAACATCCAGAAAATTAATTAAACATTAAAGTTAATTTAAAAATAAAATAACGAAATTTCAGTTAAATTAAATATCGCTTTGACGGATAAATATCTGCTTTTAAATTCTGTTAATATTTACATAGCTATTATTTCGGCATGGCAGCGCCATAGCTTGCCCGGTCGGGCAATAATGCCCTATCGGACAGAACGTGGCGGGCGGCATCTCCTCGCTGGAGCCCTCGGGGCAGAAGTAGCCCTCTCCACACGGCCCCGTGGGTGCTGTCAGGCCGGGCGTCTCGCAGTAAGAACCCCCCGGGCACGGCGTACACTCCCCCTCGCTCCGCAGTCCAGTCGTATTTGAATATGTGCCTTCGAAAAGAAAGAAGTCCAATCACTGTTTTTTTTTTATATTTCAATTAATAGTTATACTAATTTATTATGCAGAATCCTGTGCAAATTGTTATGTATCTAGACACCTTGCGCAGAAAGTTTACTTCTCATTTTACTTATGGATTACTAAGGTTTGGTAGTTTCTATACAGTCATTGGTTAACATTCAGACGTGAACTTCCTACGCAGACTGTCTTTGGATTACTAATGAGTTAAATTCTTCACTGTCCTCGCTGTGTATTATGTGTTTACCTTCCGGACACGGCGTATAGATGGCGCTGGTGTTGAGACAATAGCTTCCGGCCGGGCAGACGATAAAGTTATACACATCGGCGCGCGACGGGCAGTAATAGCCTTCCCTGCAAGGCCCACTTGGTGCAGTTAGGTTGAACTCGCCACAGTAATACCCTGAAATAGATACCCTAGGCTGCTTTGTCACAACAATGATTTGGAGAACAAGTGAAGCAGATGCACACCTTTGGAAACCACTTATCTTAGAATAAGCATCAGCCTTTTAAATCGTCCCAATGGACATGATATAGATTTTCTAATTAAATCAATAAGAATTCACCTCCTGTGCAATTCAAGCATTCACTCTCGGCCTCAAGACCAGTTGTGGGGCTGTACGTGCCGATCGGGCACTTCTCGGGCTCGTCTGTGCCCAGCGGGCAATAGAAGCCCGCCGGGCAGACATTCGCTTGCTCCCCTAGATTAGGCGCCGCGCTGTCCGCGTATTCTCGGCAGAAATACCTACAAATATTGACGCGGCCACACATGAAATGACTAGTCACTACTTAAAACAAGTACCTCTGAGACTACAATTAATCAAAATACTCACAAGTAGTTAAGACACAAGTGCATAACGCACAACTCACCCTGGCGTGCAAAGGTCGATGTAGCTGGTCTGTGCTTCCTGATCGCAGTAATATCCCCCGGGACAGGGCGTGCAGTCCGAGATCACCTGTAGGCCGGTCCTGTTCGACCAGGTGCCGCGGGGGCATGGGAACTCACTGCCATACTCCGTGCCGTTAGGGCAGTAGTAGCCTGCAGACGAGAAACGAGCCTCACCTTTCATAGTGATTTTATTAGGATTCCCTTTTGTCAAATGTCAAATTTTCAAGAAAACAGACTTAAGCTGTAAAGAAATTTTTAAAATTATAAAAAAAAACATCCACCATAATTCAGTCTTATGGGATGTATTTTGTAGTGAACTGACGAAAGCTAGCCACTTAAGAAAAAGCTCTATAAATGTCATCGTAAGAGTAGCCCATACATGTGACCCATCCCACTGAGGGGCCACACAGTTGTCAGGTTTTGGGGGCAGTGTCCTGGCTCTGCAAAATCACTCACCTTCTGGGCAATGGCTGTTATTGAACAGAACCACTGGCTCAATGGAGTTATCACAGAAGAAGCCCGCCGGGCAAAGCTTGCAATAGCCCTGGGTGGTCTCGTCCTGATAATATCCAGAGCTGCACCTGATTGGCTCCCAGCTGCCTTCTGGACACTCGTGACCTAGATAACGGCCAAAGCAGACAGCGTATTTTTTAAAGCCTCATTTATTTATTTATTATTTATTTATTATTTATTTATTTATTTATTTGTTTGTTTGTTTGTTTGCTTTTTGTTTGTTTGTTCATCTATTTTCTATTAATTTATATATTTTTGTTGTTTTTCTTTTGACACTCTCTCTGCACAGATTACAAAATCAACTCTCCATTCAGTGGCAGCTGTTAGAAAAGGCACGCGGGGACAGATCTACTCACCCGTGGGACACGTGTAAGTGGGTGGGTCGGCTTGGATCTGACCCTCGGGACAATAGTAGCCATCGCTACAATCACCGTCCGGATTCACATTCCCATAGCCGTCGCAATACTGGCCCCTTGTGCAGTTGTAGCAATCGGCGAGCGACTGGCCCGCGGTCACGTCTAAATACGTGCCCGGCGGGCAGGTGGTGCCGCTGGAGCTTCCAGCCGGGCAATAGTGTCCCTCCGGGCAGTAGTCGCCTGTGGGACATAGCGATGGAGCATTTAGCATTAGCAAAAAAAAAAAAAAAAGAAAAAAGAAAAAAAAAACTTCTATTTTGTATGAGAAAACCCCCAGTGAGAATTACAGACACAGTTCAGACTAGAAGATACTTTTTACGACGTATCTATGACGTGTTTATGACGTGTCTATGACGCGTTTATGACGTGTCTATCACATGTTTATGACGTATGTGAATTTGTTTATGGCGTGTCTATGACGCGTTTATGGCGTGTCTATCACGTGTTTTTGACGTGTCTGAATCTGTTTATGGCGTGTCTATGACGTGTTTACGACGCGTTTATGATGTGTCTATCGCATGTTTATGACATGTCTATGACGTATTTATGACGTTTTTATGACGTGTCTGCAATACGCTGTTACTGATGCTACCACAAGTGGAAATTTCTCACGTGTTAAGCAAAAAAAAAAATCACATACCGCACTGCGAAATTGAACACAACACCACAAAATCGCCCGTTGCTATAACAACGCTTACCCAAGGTGCCATCGGTGGGCGTGGCCGTGGTGGCGCCACTGACGCAGTAATGCCCGGCGCTGCACGGGCCCGTCGGCTCGGAAAGCTCGTCCGCGTCGCAGTAGAAGCCCGGCGTGCAGTCCGTCTCCAGCGAGCTGCCATTCGGGCAAAAGTGGCCCGTAGTACAACGCCCGCCTGGCAAACAAGGAGACTCTTCATTATATAGTTATTGCTTATAATCATTCAATAATTATTGCCAGTGATTCTATAATAGTGCGCCTTTTATACAATTACACTGTGACTATTATACTCTGACTATTACATTGTGACTATTATACTGTGACTATTACACTGTGACTATTATACTGTAACTATTGTACTGTGACTAGTACAGTCTTATAATGTTATTTTTACGTTGTTAAATTTGACCTTCAGCAAATGCTGTTGTAACAGCCCCCCCCCCCCCCTCCCATCAGTTAAGCACGGCCATCAATAGTCAATCAAGAGCTGACATTTTCTAAGTCCAGCTGGTCTTAGAAAATGTCCCATTTACTTTGGACGAACCTGGCCCATTTACAATACCGATCTGTGTTTGTTCCCACAGAAGCTACATACCAAGTTTCATTGAAATCCTTGCAGGAGTTTTTAAGTTATCGTGTTAACAAGCTCTTGATGACAGACCGATCGACCGACACACGATCGCATATATACCCCTCCCCCCTGTGGGGAATAAAACAGAGACAAAACCAGACAGACCTGTCGCATCGGAGGGGTTGGCGTAGCGGGAGGCGAGCTCACAGTACCAGCCGCCCCAGCAGGGACCGGTGGGGTACTCCAACCCCGGCGTCTCACAGTACATTCTGTCACAAAAAAGTTCCTATTTTTTTCCTACTGACGTCTTCAACACATAGACGTAAAATTTAAAAACTTATATTTCTTCAAATATATTTTTTTACATTTGTCTATTCTAAACGATAACTGTCGCTCACTTTAATTATCTGCCATTTAAGTACAAGCATGTACAAGTTTTTATTTTTCAGTTTATTTATTTATTTATTTATTTTGTTTACCGAAATATTTACTTATTCTTTGATAATCACTACCAAACATTCAGTAATGCTGCTTCAAGTTAATGTTAATATTTTCTGCTTCATTTCATAATTTGAAGATTTGTCGCTGGAGATATGCAAATTAAAAACATGGGATATGCAAATTAGAACTTGGGGTTTCTCAAAAATCAACCAATAAGAAACTTTATCAAGGTTCGAACTAGCCTACCCAGGCAGGCAATTCTGGCAGTGCGATGACTGGTATCTCTCTGTCAGGTTATTGAACTTGCCCGCCGGGCACGGGTATGTGTAGGCCTCGCCCTGGCCCTCCAGGCAGTAGTAGCCCGCCGGGCAGGCCACGGGCTGCGTCGTGTTGATCTGGCAGTAGAAGCCCTCCGGGCACGTGCGGCACGTGGCACGACGCGTCTCATTGTTATACTCGCCTGCCGGGCAAAGCACCGGGGCAGAGGAGCCCGTCGGGCAATAAGCACCTGAAATAGGAACAGTTTTTAAGCAATAACATAATTACAAGACTTTTTTCTTCAATCTTTACGTCACAGAGAGATCGTCGCTTTCGCCGGGACGATGTTAATCACTAATAAAAAAAAACATCGAACGCTAACCTTTAAAAAATGTGTTTTTAAGTAGCACGAGGTACTAGTGTTAATATCAAAAGCCAGTGGTGAAAATCCGTTTTCAAAACGGATGTGGAAAAAAAAATACTTTAAGTGCCCGGCGTCGTCGGCGTGGTCATTACCCCCCCCCCCCTCCCTCTCTCCCCACCTTATACAGAAGTATCAGACCTGTGGGGCATTCGTCTCCGTAACTCTGACCGACTGGATCACTGATGGGCGACCCGCCACTGCAGTAATAGCCGGCGTCACAGTCGATGGCGTCGTCAGCCGTGGTCATGTTACTCTCCGGGCAGTACTTGCCGCCAGGGCATGGCGTGCAGTCATCCAGCGAGTCCTGCCGCCAGTTGTATCTGTCAAATAAATAAATAAAAATCAAAATGGCGCATTCCATTATAGATACATTCCATTTTTTTCAGTTATTTTATATCTCGGTTGTTATATTTAGCCTGATTTAATTCACAGGATTCAGTCCACTGCAATCATTGCGATTATTGATTTTCGATCCTTAATATTGAACTGGGCATTGATACAATTTCCCTAGTTACGTCTCAGCCGCGACAAGACCAGTTTCGACTGGCAGCAGTACCACACACTCACTGATACGTCCCGACGGGACAGGGCAGCGGGTTCTCGCTTCCCTCCGGGCAGTAGTGTCCCTTCGTGCACTGGCCTCGGATGTCGTTGTCGTCGTCCTGGGGCTCGGCCGTTGTCGACCCGTAGCGGGAGAAGTGCCCCGCCGCAATCGGTCCCGTCACGTTGATTTGCGCTGCATTCAGGTAATATATAGTATATATGTTGGGCACAATTTTTAAATCTGCACAATTTATAAATTGTGCTGCACAGTTTTTAAATTTATAAACGGGTCGACCATTTAAAAATGGGTTGCCCATTTATAAATGGGCAACCCATTTTTAAATGGTCGGCCCGTTTTTAAATCCAAATTGCGGACAATTTTTAAATTGTCCTGCACAATTTTTAAATATTTCCATTTTTTTTTAGCTTTTTTTCGGATTTTTGGTGTATATTTTGTCAACATTTTACTGCTTTTATGTCTTTTATCTCGGTTCACAAGTATATTCATCCATTGTTTCAACTGCATTTCACAAAAACTGCTCCCGCATTTGATGGATTAGAGTACTTTATAATTTCAATTTTTGTTCCGTGATTTTGGTTTTGTGCTGTGGTTGACAAGTTTGATTATCTAATGTTCTAATTCTATGTATTCTTCTATTGTTCTGTGCTGTTATTGCTTTTCAAAGATTTTCTCCGGCTTTTGATTGATTTGCCTAATTTGTAATTCCAAGTTTTATGTTGTAACTATTTATTATGCAATTACAATTAGAACTGGCATTGATCTACATCATAAAAAGATATCCCCGTATTTGATAGATTCATTTTATTTCGTTTAATCATAACCACACAAAAAACCAAACGTTTCATCGATTTCCTGTTTAACCCAGCCGACTTTGTCGGACTGGGTTAGTCGTATCACTATAGGGGGCTTGAATGTATGTCCGTAGTTAAACTTTTTCTTTAAAATGCTACTCCTCCTACAGTTTTGCTCCAATGGTTTTGATATAATACGCAGGAATGTTTCCTGGGTGGTCCCCCACGTAGCTGTTACTTTTTTTTGACGATTGACGAAAAACTCACAAAATATCGGCACTTTTTGTGCCCGTTTTGACCCATTTTTAAAATGCTACTCCTACAGTTTTACACCAATCATTTAGATGTTACGCAGGGATGTTCACCAGGGGTTCGCCTACTAGGCTATTATTTTTTTCGCGGTTCGCCAAAAGCTGCTGACATGGCGGAACTTTAAAGTTTGGCAAAAACTGGAATAAATGGTAGTGAATAACTGAATTGTCAAACCATTCATTTCTCTCAGTCTTTTTCTGATAGTTATAAAATTTTAATCGAAAGTTTCTTAGGTGCCTCTCCACCTTAACTTTGCTTTTTTCGCAAATGACAAAAAAATGCCGAAATGGTGGAATTTAAAAAATTTGGTAAAATTGTGTAAATGTTGGTAAATACGTGAATCGTCAAAACCCAGCCTCTCCAACATCCCTTTTCGGGTAGCTTCCACCCGGGAAAACTCGGTTTTGTGTATTAAAATTATGAAAAAGTTAAGTTCAGAAACAGAGTTCTTCATTTTTTGGCCTGACAGTATTAGTTTCAGAGTTTCATCAAGTGCGGGAGCAGTTTTGGTGAAATGCAATTGGAACAATATATGGATATACTTGTGAACCGAGATAAAAGACATAAAAGCAGTAAAATGTTGACAAAATATAAAATAAAAAACCCAAAGAAAAAAAAAGCTAAAAATTTGAAAATATTTAAAAATTGTGCAGAACAATTTAAAAATTGTCCGCAATTGGATTTAAAAACGGGCCGACCATTTAAAAATGGGTTGCCCATTTATAAATGGGCAACCCATTTTTAAATGGTCGGCCCGTTTATAAATTTAAAAACTGTGCAGCACAATTTATAAATTGTGCAGATTTAAAAATTGTGCCCAACATATACAGTACTCGTGTAAAAAAAGTACTTTAGTTACAAGACTACTTTCATTTTCTCGACCTGTACCCATCCAGATGTTCGATACAGAGACACAGAAAGCCAGTCTAAAGGAAAACAGCAGATAAAAATAATTCCCTTACAACACGGCATATAATTAAATAATAATAATAATAATAATACTAATAATAATACTAATAATAACAATAATAATAATAATAATTTATTCCAGTCAGCTTATTATGGGCAGCGCCTTTTTTTTTCAATTTAAAAATTGTTCTGGTTAATTTTTAAATTAGCCAGAATTAAAAATAGTTGTTAACAACTATATTGCGTAGATACTTCACTGACGGAGACCGCCCGTGAATTTGTATGGATCTGAATATGGCTTCCGAAACCTAAATTAAGAAAAAACGAAGCGCAGCTTCCGGGAAGTGAAATCTGACCATTGTATGTGAAATGACCTTCACCTTCGCCTATACAGTAGCTGCCGGCGCCACAGATAGTACAGTTGTCCTCGTGGCTCAGCCCGTCTATCTCGCCGTATGTGCCATCGGGGCAGGGCTTGGGCGAATTGAGTGGCACTAGATCGGTACTCGCCGGGCAGTAGTAACCTGTAAACCAAAAATAACCCAACTCTGTCAAAGCTACAAAAGATGTAGTTTTTTATAGACAATCTGATGAAAAATTACGAAAACGAAACTGTGTATTAACCTCACAGGTCAGCTTTTAAGATTATTATTATTATTATTATTATTATTATTATTATTATTATTATTATTATTATTATTATTATTATTTTTATTATTATTATTATTATTATTATTACTATAAATTATTATTATTATTATTCCGTCAGATATTATTATTCTACCAGATAAAAAAAGAACAAAGGGAAAAGCAATAAAAAAAATATTCTGTAATCTCATTAATTGTTTTTACTGGTGTAGCGATTGTATGCTTGCCTTGCGGGCATATTCTGGGTGCCTCCCGGGGGTAGCAGATGAAGCCCTCCAGGCAGAGCTGACACTCCCACATGCCCGTGCGGTTGGCATAGTAACCAATGGCGCACGCCTGCGGCACCTCGCTTCCCGCCTCGCAGTAGTAATGCTGCGGACAGATGGCGCCTGTCGTCTCGTTGTCGTTTGGCGCGGATAAATACGCGCCACTTGTGCAATAGTAGCCTTGGTCGCAGATACCTAGGTAATACAAGGCATTCATTTATTATTCAATATTTTATTATTATTATTATTATTATTATTATTATTATTATTATTATTATTATTATTATTATTATTATTATTTATTAGTTATTTTTGGCTCGTTTGTTTGTTTTGTTTATTTTTGCTTTTTGAAACAGCATAATTCTGAAAGTCAAGACTTGAAAAGACAACAAAGCTACAAAAACGTTTGTTTTCAATCTTTAAGTCGTGATATTCGACAAACAACTATAAATTGTTACATGTTTTAGCTTCAAAGACATGGCATTTCTTTTACTTTTTCATTTTTTTTCTTATCAATACTTAATACTAAATAAAGTACTCAGACAAAAAAAACGAAAAAATCGAGTCCACTGAGGCAATTTCAATTTTGTAAAAAAAAACAAAAAAAGCACCTGTGACTTCGGTCAACGTGGTGTCGTTGCAGTAGTGGCCGGGGTCACAAGGGGTACAGTAGAGATCCTCTGATGTACCGCCGCCCGACGGGTTATAGGTGCCCCTGGGGCATTCCCTCATCACGGATGTGCCCTCGGGGCACCAGTAGCCCGGATGACATATGTCGCCGTACGTAATTATGGTCAAATTGCCTGGAGAGTAGAACTATACATTTGACAGACAGATATAATCAGCTAACTGTTAGCCATTAGAAATTCGTGCGCCAGTCTTCGGCATGTAATTTTCCAGATGACTGCACACTGATCACACATATAAAGTTCCTCTGTCAACTCCTCTATACAATAAACTAATTTCCCATATTACCTTATAAAATTTCTTAAATATTTTAAGTTGAAACGAAATTTTATTTAGCCATGAACTTTTAGCACAGCACACCGTACCTGACGGGTCATCGTCGTACACGGGGAATTGTCTCACCCGCCCCCCCCCCCCTGTCCGTTTCTCTCCCCCAACTCCCATCCCCTCACTCGTCTTGTTCATACTTTTAGCACAGTAAACCGTAACTGACGGACTGTCGCTGTACACGGGGTTTGTCTCACTGCCCCCTCTCTTTCCCTCTTTCCCTCCTCCCCCCTTCACCCCCCTCCACCCCCAACCTTCTCACTCCTTTTTCATGCTTTTAGCACAGCAGACCGTACCTGACGGGTCGCCATTGTACACCGGAACTTCCCCCCTCCCCTTCTCCCTCCCCCCCCTCTTTTAGTACAGCAGCCATGGGCTCGTACCTGAGGGGTCGCCATTTTACACCGGGTTTTCCTCCCTCCCCCTCTCTCCCATCCCCTCTTTTAGTACAGCAGCCTTGAGCCCGTACCTGACGGGTCGTTATTGTACACCGGGACTTCCTCTCTCCCCCTCTCTCCCCCCTCTCCCACCGCCTCTTTTAGTACAGCAGCCAGGGACCCGTACCTGATGGGTCGCTATTGTACACCGGGACTTCCTCTCTCCCCCTCTCTCCCCCCTCTCCCACCGCCTCTTTTAGTACAGCAGCCAGGGACCCGTACCTGACGGGTCGTTATTGTACACCGGGACTTCCTCTCTCCCCCTCTCTCCCCCCCTCTCCCACCGCCTCTTTTAGTACAGCAGCCAGGGACCCGTACCTGATGGGTCGCTATTGTACACCGGGACTTCCTCTCTCCCCCTCTCTCCCCCTCTCTCCCACCGCCTCTTTTAGTACAGCAGCCAGGGACCCGTACCTGATGGGTCGCTATTGTACACCGAGACTTCCTCTCTCCCCCTCTCTCCCCTCCTCTCTCCCACCCCCTCTTTTAGTACAGCAGCCATAGACCCGTACCTGACGGGTCGCTTTTGTACACCGGGACTTCCTCCCTCCCCCTCTCTCCCCTCCTCTCTCCCACCCCGTCTTTTAGTACAGCAGCCATAGACCCGTACCTGACGGGTCGCCGTTGTACACCGGGACTTCCCCCCTCCTCCCCCCTCCCCCCCCCCTTTTACTGCAGCAGCCTTGAGCCCGTACCTGACGGGTCGTTACTGTACACCGGGACTTCCCCCTCCTCCCCCCTCTCCCCCCCTCTTTTAGTACAGCAGCCTTGAGCCCGTACCTGACGCGTCGTCGTTGTACACCGGGACTCCCCCACTCCCCCTCTCCCCCCCCCCACTCCTTTAGTACAGCAGCCTTGAGCCCGTATCTGACGGGTCGTCGTTGTACACCGGGACTTCCCCCCTCCCCCTCTCCCCCCCTCTTTTAGTACAGTAGCCTTGAGCCCGTACCTGACGGGTCGTTATTGTACACCGGGACTTCCCCCTCTCCCCCCTCTTTTAGTACAGTAGCCTTGAGCCCGTACCTGACGGGTCGTCGTTGTACACCGGGACTTCCCCCCTCCCCCTCTCCCCCCCCCTCTTTTAGTACAGTAGCCTTGAGCCCGTACCTGACGGGTCGTTATTGTACACCGGGACTTCCCCCCTCCCCCTCTCCCCCCCTCTTTTAGTACAGTAGCCTTGAGCCCGTACCTGACGGGTCGTTATTGTACACCGGGACTTCCCCCCTCCTCCCCCCTCTCCCTCCCCCCTCTTTTACTGCAGCAGCCTTGAGCCCGTACCTGACGGGTCGTTATTGTACACCGGGTCTTCCCCCCTCCCCCTCTCTCCCCCTCCCCCTCCCCCTCTTTTAGTACAGCAGCCTTGAGCCCGTACCTGACGGGTCGTCGTTGTACACGGGGTCGGCTATAAGCGCGTTGCCGTAACAGATGTGCCCGGCCCGGCAAGGCCCGGACGGCTCCGTGGCGCCTCTCTCCGCGCAATACTTGCCCGTCGGGCAGTCCAGACATTCCGATATATCAGACATGCCCGTTCTACAGAAAGCATCAAACACGTTATTTAAACAAATCTTTCCTTTGACAATTACTAAAATTCAAGCAAACTACGTTGCATTTCAGATGGTACAGCGTACAATCCTTCTACCTTAAAGTTATGAGGAAAAACAACTCTTCTTCAGGCCTTTGGTTAATCGCCCAAACATTTGCGGCAGAGATTAACACAGGTTGCATGGTACTTATGTGGATATTTAAAACTGTTGCACGTGAAGTATACCACCTTTTAGCGAAGTAGGAGTACATCATGGTATTCATATTGGAATAGGCCAAGTACTGAGCAGCATACCTGTTGGAGTAAGTACCGGGAGGGCAATCCGCGGGTACCACAGTACCATTGCCGCAATAGAAGCCGGGAGGGCAGAGAATCCTATCCGTCATCGCCCTCTCCGGGCAGTAGTAGCCCGGCGGGCACTCGTCGCACTCCGCCGACGCGTTGAACTGCTGGTACGTGCCCACATCGCACTCGTACTGTGCGACAGAACCAACCGGGGCGAAGTGGCCTACAGAGCAAAAAAAAAAAAAAAAAAAACAGCCAAGTTCAGATGTTTTTAAATCGAGACATTTCCGTGGGGCACAGTTCTATTTTCACCCCAACAATATTCGAGAAGTGAGTCTGCGCAGGAAATACGCATGAAGACTCGAACAGTAAGAACAAAGGAATTAGAAAATCCTTTTATTATAGCTCTACCACTCGCCACAAACTTGGTCTTTGGTTCGGGGTACGGAAAAAATGATAACGGAAATAATGGTTAGCGGAAAACCTTTTTTCCTACACCCCTTTGACTCACTCCCGAGTTGGCCCGATCCCTTCATGACATAAACCCTTATGACCCACAAACAGCAGCGATCACTCACCCGGCTGGGCTACGAACTGGCGTCCGTTCGTGGCCGCCCCTTCACAATAGTAGCCTCCGAAGCACTGCCCTGTTGGCTCGCCCCCAGCCGCCTGCGAGCAATAGTAGCCAGGGTCGCAGTCGAAGCAGTCGTAGTTATTCACAGCTCCCGTCACGTTGCTGTATGTTCCGGGTGGGCAGTCGACGTAAGTGTCGGGGTAGGTGCCAAGGGGGCAATAACCCCCAGCCGGACAAATTTCACCCGTGTGTCCGTCCGTGGGTCCGGATTCTTGGGCACCGCCATAACATATATAGCCGGGATCGCAGGGCGCGCGAGGGGTCAACAACCCAGGGGCGTCACAGTACCAGCCGGGGTCACAGTCCGTGCAGTCACCGATCGCCTCGAGGTCTACAAACATGAACACGCATGTGTAGACACATCACTACATGAACGCGTACGTGCACACACATGAAAATATGAACATGAACACATGAACACCCATGCCTACACAAATGAACAAACATGTTCACACCAATGGACATATGAACATGCATGTCTACGCAAATGAACATATGAACACGCATGCCTACAGAAATAAACCTATGTACACGCATGTCTACACAAATGAATACACACATTTACACGATAACACCTGTATCCCTCTGCTACAAGGGGCATAATTAAGAACCAAAATTTAGAAACGATATTAAATCAGTTGATAACAACGCATCAACTGACTGAAACTAAACACCGTACACACGATTGTTTTAGTAATTAGTAGTTATAATTACTCCGATTTCAGTGAACATTCTTTATACTTTGAACGTGACTATAACCGTGAATATGAATGGCCGGGCGGGCCAAAAAAAAAAAAAAGCAAGAACTCGGCCGATCATCAGATAGAATAACGTACTTGTGCGGTTGCCGTAAGTACCAATGGGACAGGGCGTGGGCACCTCCACCCCAGCCACACAAAACGAGCCCCGGCTGCAGTCGAAAGGCTGTGACGTGGCCACCGGGCAGTAGTAGCCCGCCGGACACGTGATACACGAGGCCAGGTCCGGCGTACCCGACACGTTCGTATACGTGCCCTCCGGGCAAGGAACCTCAAAAGACAATGTCATTTTGGCTAACCAATTGTATTTTTACTCTTTATTTTCTGCAGATGCTTGCAATGTTTACTGAAAAACAATTAATTGTCAACAAGTTAATAAGCCGCGAAAATATTACATTGCCCTAAGACTAATTTATTCACTTATTACTTGCTTTAAAAATAGTTTTAGTATACAAGACAGACTGCACTGTAGGTAAAATGGAAATTTTTTCGAATATTTTGTTCCCTTTTCAAAACAACCGGTTTCATATAAAAAAATAAATAAACAGTTATTACCTGTTCATCACCATAGGATCCGATCTCCAGTGGCCCAGTTAGTTCAGCACCGGTATTGTACGGGTTATCGATCGGGCTCGGGCAGTAATAACCGGGCAAGCAGTCACCGGAGACCGAGCTCACTCCCTCCAGACAATAGCTCCCGGCGGTGCAAGGAATGCAGTCGTTGAAACTAGCCGCGCCACGGTTGGGCATGTACGTGCCCACCGGGCAGTTTATCATTTCAACCGTAGCTGAAGAAAACAAATTAAACACAAATGAAGTCAGCAACAATGATCCCCACACGTGATCACTTTATCTCGCCGCGATCCTTTGAAAATTTCGGGATCCCGCAGGGTTACGGCGGAATTGAGCTATTCTACCAAACATTTTTTTTCAGACATAGCGGGATCCCAGTCTGAATCCCGAGATTCCCGACTCTGGGATCCCACTTTGTGATATCGGTAAATATGATGAGGATCCGTACGATTTTTACCAGGATCTCAGTGAAATTCGTCCGGGATCCCGGTGAGATATACAAACCCAGGTTTTTTATCCCGGTAGGATCCTGATCAGTTTCCCGATGTTTTTCTCTGGAGAAATCACCGATTTGGTGAAACCGACCAAATTGAACACTGTATACTTTATATCATTATACTTATTATTCGAGAAGTTCGAAAATAAAACCACCTTTCGGCTAAATAAGTCAATTTTGCCAAAATGTTCAAGACAAAAATTCATCTAAAATTCCCAGCTGTACTTAAATCTAAAAGATTTAAAGATTTAAAACATGGGGCTCACAAGCACATCTCAGATCTTTTCCGAGATCGATCTTTTTTTCGAAATTTGAACAAATTTACAGAACTCGTCCGATTGGCGAAATTGATCAAGATTAAAACTGTATAAGGGAGAGGAGGCAAAATTAGTGGGAGGGGGGGGAGAGAACGAGTGGTTACAGTAGATCCATATTGGTGACATTGAAAAGAACATATCTTCCGTGGCTGAGAACAATTTTTATTTGCCAAGCATCGCAAAATAAGGAATACTCGTGTCAAAAGGTAAGTTAATTCGCATCCGCTAGAATTGGAACATTTTGTTGTCACCAATTACGATCTACTGTAACCAGTTCTGTCTCCTCTCATTCGTACATTCTCTCT
Organism: Protula sp. h YS-2021; assembly: GCA_949752745.1. Lineage (NCBI taxonomy): Eukaryota > Metazoa > Annelida > Polychaeta > Sabellida > Serpulidae > Protula > Protula sp. h YS-2021. The sequence goes on along the minus strand of OX457030.1, from coordinate 40,001,467 downwards.
CCTCCCCCTCGTACATTCTGTCTCCTCTCCCTCGTACATTCTGTCTCATCTCCCTCGTACATTCTGTCTCCTCTCCCTCGTACATTCTGTCTCCCTCCTTCGTACATTCTGTCTCCCCTCCCCCGTACATTCTGTCTCCTCTCCCTCGTACATTCTGTCTCCTGGCCCTCGTACATTCTGTCTCCCCTCCCTCGTACACTCTGTCTCCTCTCCCTCGTACATTCTATCTCCTCCCCCTCGTACATTCTGTTTCCTCTCCCTCGTACATTCTGTCTCCTCTTCCTCGTACATTCTGTCTCATCTCCCTCGTACATTCTGTCTCATCTCCCTCGTCCATTCTGTCTCCTGTCCCTCGTACATTCTGTCTCCCCTCCCTCGTACATTCTGTCTCCTCTCCCTCGTCCATTCTGTCTCCTCCCCCTCGTACATTCTGTTTCCTCTTCCTCGTACATTCTGTCTCATCTCCCTCGTACATTCTGTCTCATCTCCCTCGTACATTCTGTCTCCCCTCCCTCGTACATTCTGTCTCCTCTCCCTCGTCCATTCTGTCTCCTGTCCCTCGTACATTCTGTCTCCCCTCCCTCGTACATTCTGTCTCATCTCCCTCGTCCATTCTGTCTCCTGTCCCTCGTACATTCTGTCTCCTCTCCCTCGTACATTCTGTCTCCTCTCCCTCATACATTCTGTCTCCCCTCCCTCGTACATTCTGTCTCCCCTCCCTCGTACATTCTGTCTCCTCTCCCTCGTACATTCTGTCTCATCTCCCTCGTACATTCTGTCTCACCTCCCTCGTACATTCTGTCTCCTCTTCCTCGTACATTCTGTCTCATCTCCCTCGTACATTCTGTCTCATCTCCCTCGTCCATTCTGTCTCCTGTCCCTCGTACATTCTGTCTCCCCTCCCTCGTACATTCTGTCTCCTCTCCCTCGTCCATTCTGTCTCCTCCCCCTCGTACATTCTGTTTCCTCTTCCTCGTACATTCTGTCTCATCTCCCTCGTACATTCTGTCTCCCCTCCCTCGTACATTCTGTCTCCCCTCCCTCGTACATTCTGTCTCTTCTCCCTCGTACAGTACAAGGAAGAGGGGGATAAAACTGGTTACAGTAGATCATCAGTGGTGCCAGCAAAATGTAACATTCCGACTCCAAAAAATACTTAAGATTCAAATTTGGCAATCCTTTTGACTCTTTTCTTATTTTTCTTATTTTGACATAAAAATGGTTTTCAGCCACCAAAGATGCTCATTTTCATTTCACCAATCTCGTTCTACTATAAACGTCCGATCGTCTCCCTCGTCGTATACTACTAGGGGGAGGAGAAAGAATGGCTACAGTAGATCCAAATTGGTGAAATGAAAAAGAACACCTCTTCCGTGGTTCAAAACCAATTTATTTTGTCAAAAACCACAAAATGATGTATATTTAGGTCGATAGGGTTCCAAAACTTGCAGCTGGCTTATTTGGTGGAGTTGGAAATAAGCATTTTGTTGTCACCAATTACGATCTACTCTAGCCAATTCTATCTCCTCTCCCTCGTACATAATACAGTTTATGTACATAGCCAGAGTACATAAAAATTATTATTTTTATTATTGACTGTTTTTTATAATGCGCTTATTTAGCATTGCACTAAGCGCTATCTGAGAGAATTGCGTTATCCATTGATATATCTTTGTTTGCTCCCTGTCTTTCTAATTTGTCGATCCGTTCTGGGTTACTCAAACAAACTGATCATCAACATCACTGAAATCCTCGATTTCGCCACTGCCCATTCAGAACGACCCGTTTTTGCACTTTTTGTTCTCAAATACATTTCCAAAATAGTTATTCCTTCCTGCGTGCAACTTTCATTAATATATCTTTAAAAAATCGCCATCCCGTTCAGTCTTACGCGAAATGCTGATATTTCCAGGGTACTGGACAGTCGAAAATGTTCTTCGATTCACGTATAATCCAGTTAGGACAAGCTGATTACTGGCATTATTTATTCTGTTCAAATGAACACCAGTCATGCATTCATTGTTTGAAAGGGTTTGACAGGTGACGGGCAGTCCTTGGTATTATAGCTGAAATCACATATGGTCCTTAAGAAGATTAAATTTTAGATGCCGTTTAATACAGACACAAAGCTTTAATACAGGCTCGACTGTGTCCATAATACTTGTCAATACTATGTTTGACTAGAAAGTCGTTACGTCGTTGGCACAGCGGAGATAGGAGGTCAGAAGGTGTGGGGCAAATTGGTTCACTAGCCCCATAAAGGCAATTAAAACATGTCGCGTCTATTACCACTTTTTAAAGATCTAGGAAGAGGGGGTGGGGGGGGGCAATTTTGCTCTGTAAAATCTTTTGGGGTGCACATGAATTTCAAATGTAAAAAGGTATTAATATAGATAATATAGTTTCCCTAGATCCACCCTATTTATAATATAGATAATCGAGTTTTCTTAGATCCATAACAACTCTGTATTTTTTATCAAAACTGAAATGCTGACACGCCATGGTTAAATACTTTCACCAACACCAGCGCAGATGTCGAAAAATTTGGTCAAATTCCTGGTCAAATTTGGTCAAGTTTCGACCTCACAAAGTCTACCAAAAATGACAGAATCTTCTCAGCACACGTGAAACCAATGTTAACAATTAACGCCATAAAGTAAGATATATAGCATTCATGTCTATTTTACTTACATCATTTAGAAAACAATATTTCTTATCTTATCTTATTAAAATAGTTGCAACTTGGGACGGAAATCACGTGACTGGTAATTCTACACCCGGTTGCAGCATCGATGCGTAGAATCTGCCTAAGGTCATGGTGAGTACTTAACTAAAATGCCCTCGTGCCATGTCGAAAAGACACTACTTCGGACTGCACGTGAACATAATGACGATACTTGTAGGAAAACGAACTGCATTCGAATCCCAGATAAGACAGTGTCATTTTTGCCACAGTGTGGGGGGCACTGAACTCCGCGAACCCCTGGGATGGGGGAAGGGCACTTGATATTCTATGTGGTACCACGCGTGTTCAAAAAAGAACACGCGGACAAAGGGGATAATTTGAGGTCAGAGGCTGTCCACCAGGAGTGTCAATTTCGGTGTCACCTACAAAAGGGGGGTTCTTTCAGAACCGCACTCCGCTTTTGTTAAAGGGGGGGGGGGGGGGGGTATTTGTAGCTTAGCACTTCGCGATTAGGGGGTCGTTTCAAAAAGTCATGTACACGCAGGGTAACCAGTCGCTTCGTGAGTGCGCCCCCCCCCCCTCATCATGGGGGGGGGGCGAACTCAACCTGTTGCTGACATCCCGCGGCGGGTGGCCAGGTAATCGCTCAACGCTTCAGGTAACCAAATCACTATTCTTAGCCAAGCAGTCGTTTACTGCATCAAAAGTACTCATAACCGCATGGAAGTCGGTCTTACAGGATTCGCAAAGGGTGAAGAGTCGGGGGGGGGGGGAGGGTGCCCATACCTCTTTGCCAAAAAAGGGATGATTTCCAAGAATGTCACAGTGCCGAGGGGAGGGGTGGGGAGGGGAGGGGAGGGGAGGGGGGGGGAGAGGGGAGAGGAGGGGAGAGGGCTTGCAGACCGTAACACCGTGGATCTACAGTAGTTGATACTTTACATAAATACTTGCGATAAAGCAGTACCTTCAGGACAATACTGGCCAGTGTAGCAGCTGATAGCTTCACTCATATCGGATATACCAGCGGGGCAGAAATTGCCTTCAACGCAGCGGTAGTCCGTCAACATTTGCCGCTCAGAAGTGGTGCTATTCTCGCAGTAATGCCTGTAAATGTCAACAATTCAAAACTTGTAAACAACGCAGCAGTAGTCTGTCAACATTTTTGCCGCTCAGAAGTGGTGCTATTCTCGCAGTAATGCCTGCAAATGTCAACAATTCAAAACTTAAAAACAAACTTGTTTCAATACTTTTTTGTGAGAATTGGTGTATTTAAGAAGCGTTGCCCTTAACGATGAATAATACGTAAATAATAAATATTTAAGTAATCGAGTACAGTGCAATCAGAATACTTATAACGAGTACAGTCTGATCAGAATGAAGTCTGATTCAGTATGTTTATTTTCGAAGTATTTACTGCCTCTAAGAAAGTGTTGCAATGTAAATTATTTTCTCGAATTTCTGATGTTAGCTCTGTTTTAATAATAATTTCAATACTTTGCTTAACACTTGAACAACTGGGAAAAGCTGCCCTTACCCGATCTGACAAACCCGGCAAGAGGCATCTCCAGTTTCCGAGTACATTCCGGTCGTGCATTCGGCTGGTGTTATCGTAGCGGGATCTCGACAGAAATAGCCCGCCGGGCAATCCAAGCAATCAAAACGTCTGCGTGCTGGCTCGCCTGAACTCAATGAGAAGAACAAGGTATTGAAAACAAGCTTTTTTTTCACGTGATGTAACCCTCGCAAAAGAAGGGATGTCACGTGACCTATCCCTCGTAAAAGGAGGACCATGTCACGTGACCTATCCCTCGTAAAAGGAGGGCCATGTCACGTGACCTATCCCTCGTAAAAGGAGGGCCATGTTACGTGACCTATCCCTCGTAAAAGGAGGTCCATGTCACGTGACCTATCCCTCGTAAAAGGAGGGCCATGTCACGTGACCTATCCCTCGTAAAAGGAGGGCCATGTCACGTGACCTATCCCTCGTAAAAGGAGGGCCATGTCACGTGACCTATCCCTCGTAAAAGGAGGGCCATGTTACGTGACCTATCCCTCGTAAAAGGAGGTCCATGTCACGTGACCTATCCCTCGTAAAAGGAGGGCCATGTCACGTGACCTATCCCTCGTAAAAGGAGGGCCATGTCACGTGACCTATCCCTCGTAAAAGGAGGGCCATGTCACGTGACCTATCCCTCGTAAAAGGAGGGCCATGTCACGTGACCTATCCCTCGTAAAAGGAGGACCATGTCACGTGACCTATCCCTCGTAAAAGGAGGGCCATGTCACGTGACCTATCCCTCGTAAAAGGAGGGCCATGTCACGTGACCTATCCCTCGTAACAGGAGGGCCATGTCACGTCACCTATCCCTCGTAAAAGGAGGGCCATGTCACGTGACCTATCCCTCGTAAAAGGAGGGATATGTTTCGTGACGTATCCCTCATAAAAGGAGGGATATGTCCACGTGAGAAACTATTTTTAAAAATATCCATGCGCTCTGTGTTTATACATAATAAATAGATCTCTCAGAGGCCATCTGTTTTATAACAATGGCTGTGTATTAGAACTGCTTTTTTCATCGAGCAAAATAGCACCTTTATTGCAACAGCGGAACTACTTTTCACCCGTTTTTTTTTTCAGATCAATTTCTCCAGAGGACACCTGATAAACGACAACGGTTTCTAAAGGCGTGCGATAAGAAAAATGAGGAATTTTATTTTACAAAACCATTTGCAGTTAAATCACAAAAAAAAGACTAAATCGTATTCAAACCCTCCATGAAAAAAAAAAACACTCGCACATGAACAGATGTTTTTCGTTTTTAAAAGAAAACCTAGGATGGATAACATACCTGGACCAACAAGGGTGACTAAATCATTGGGATCGATACCCCAGGGCATGTACGTGCCCGACGGGCAGTCTTCTGGGATGGTGTAACCACTCTCGCAATAATGACCTAAAACCATTGAAAGAAACACATCGTATTATGCGAACCTATTATGCGAACCAACAGACACATCTCTTGCTTTATTTTTATTTAATTTTATATTTTATATTTATTTATTTTATTTTTATTATTTTTTTTAAAGAAAATGGTTACAAATTCCAAGGTGTAACGAACTCCGGCATTCGAAATAACATGTGGAATGAGTTTGCGAAAGCAATTACAGTCGCGAAGAGGAACGTAATAAACCAGCAAACTGAAAAAAAAAAAGAATGCGCACCAAAAAGAGAAAACCAGTACTACTCTCAGTACACGTTTAAATCACGTGATCAGTGAACGAAAAAAAAAAATGAATGAAGCAGTAATATAAATGTCTTGGAGAACCAAGTTAAGGGTAGTGTGCATACCTTGTGTACAGTTCTTGCAGTCCGACTCCGCACTTGCCCCCCACGCATCGTAATACGTCCCATTGGGGCACGGATACTGCGTGGCAAATTCAGTACCGTTTGGACAGTAATAGCCAGGCGGGCAAGTATTCGAAGGCGTTATACTTCCAGCTGTTAACATTTTAAAAATGATACAGAATTAAACTAAAACGTTCACCTTGAACTTTTCAAATACTAAAAATATAAAAATAATGATAAATACGTCAAATTCTACGAAACATGCACTACAATGAAAATAACATATTTTTAAAGCAAATTAATGAAAATCATTTCTATTCCTGGTGCATAATTGTGACTAAAATTGTGACCTAAAGATTACCTACCTTATAATAGTTTACGCGAAATAACGCAGAATAGGCGGATTAGCGCAGCATAACGGGGACTAACGCAGAATAACGCGGAATAGCGCAAAATAACGCGGAGTAAGGCAGCAAGAACTTATTTTTATTACCTTATTATTACAGTATCTTCAAAAACCCTAAGGAAATAAACACCATATTTTCTTACCAAAACAGTATTTGCCCTCTGGACAGATGGTGCACTCATCAGCCGAGGCTAAATCGGACCGGGCTGTATAGGTACCCGCCGGGCATGGGTATCGATCCGGGCTGGGCGTCTGGAACGGGCAATAGTGTCCCTGTGCACAGGGCTCCGGGTGAACAGTGGCCGAAAAGTTCCCTGTCAATACACAAGACTCGTAATAATTGTGGTTCGTAAAACGGAAGTCATATTGAAACCATGTATTTCCAAACCATATATATATAAACGAGAAATAAAAAATTGTTAAAATTTTGACGTGGATGAGATTTTCGAACAACAGACCACAGTGCGTGATGTCATCAATTCGACCGCACCATCATAAAAAAAAGAACACCGTGACGTCACTATATGGATTTGAGCATTCACTCACAAGCTATGCCATCACTGACTCGCACGCAAATAGCTGTTGTAACATACAGATCTTCGGTAAGGGAGCTACTTGACATACCCGTTCCCCAGCCGCAGTAATGGCCTTCTGGACACATTTCGCAATCGTCGGCTGAGGTGAGATCAGTGGCTCCGCTGTAGCTGCCCGGCGGGCAGGGGTACTGGTCTGAGACAATGGTGCCATTCGGGCAGTAGTAACCTATGGTAGTAAACCAACATCAAAAACCAACATCAAAAACCAACATGAAACACAACCAAGGTAACTACAAAACTTACTGCTTAAATGATCAGAACGAAATTTAAAAAAAAAAAAAAAACAACAGTCGAAGACCGTGGTGGTTGATTCGGTGGCCGACTGGGTAAATGATTCGGTGATTGATTCGGTGTTTGATTCGGCAAATGATTCGGTGATTGATTCGGTGGCTGATTCAGCAAATGATTCGGTGATTGATTCGGTGGCTGATTCGGCAAATGATTCGGTGATTGATTCGGTGGCTGATTCAGCAAATGATTCGGTGATTGATTCGGTGATTAATACGATGGCTGATTCGGTAAATGACTACTCCTTTACTGGTCAGAACTTTTGTTGGCGATTACTATTATTATTATTATCATCATCATCATTATTAATTATTCTTCTTGCATTTTTTTCAATTTTTCAACGGGGGGGGGGGGGGGGGGGGAGGGGGGAGTGACACCGACCTTCGTGACAGGGCTCCGAGAAGTCGGTCTGATTGATCTCCGGGCACGCGAACGAGGCCGGGCATCGGAGGCAGTTGAGCTCGTGCCCTGTTCCCGGCAGCGGGTTGTACGTGCCCGGCTCGCACGGCAGCGGCGACACCATGGGCTCGGCCTCGTTGCCCCACGGGCAGTAGAAGCCCGCCGGGCACGTCTCGCACTCGGTGCCGTTGGTGAGACCCGTCCGCGAGCTGTACGTCCCTATCGGGCAGGCGTTCTGGTAGCCGGTGGACTGGCTGCTGGTGCAGTAGAAGCCCGCCGGGCAGGTGGTCGGTGAAGTAGAACCCTGCACGAGCAAAACAAGAGCCTTGATTGATAAAAACCTCTTTTTTAAATATTACAAAGTCAAATAGACATTATCGAACAATGGCCCTTTTATCACACGAAAACAGTCGATTCGAAATCAATCTCTATGAAACTGAACTTTTAATGGATTTTAAAACATAAAAAATATTGTGAAAGTAACAAACGACCCCTCTGCTGGTTGGAGTTTTCTAAAACGACCCCCATGACGTTTTTACAGAGGGAAATTATCCACTGTTGTTTTTACACCCCCCTCCCCCCACTGGGACTACATAATGCGGCTGACCTGTACGCAGTAATTTCCCTCGGGGCAGGGCAGGCAGAAAGCCTCGTTGGTGGCGTTCTGATCGGGCAGGTAGGTCCCTCCAGGACATGGGAAGTTCGTACTGATCGTTGTGCCGAGAAGGCAGTAGTGCCCAGCCGGGCAAGGCTTATCGAGGTAGCCCGTCTCCCCCGGGCCCGTGCAGTAGTAGCCTGTTATTGAAACGAAAAAAAAAAAAACAAACAAACAATCAAACAGAATCTCATCAATGGCGTCGAAATAGAAAGAAAATGGGTACTGTGTCAGAACAGTAAAATCTAAGAAAATTTCTTTGCTATTAATCACACATAATATTCACATAATAACACAATACCATATCAAGCTAAATATAAAAATTGCAGTATCAATAGCGTCAAAAACAAATGAGAAAATTAGTACTATGTCAATACAATGAGTTCTAAAATGAGTTCTTTCCTGCTAATTACATAAAACTACTGAAAATAATATATAGTAATATACGACAGGCGAAGATAAAAGTACCTTCGCTGCACTCGAAAAACGAGTGCATGTTTTTTTTAATGTTTTCTTTTTTTCACTAAAAAAGCACCTGGTGGGCAAGCCTGGCAACTCGTCTCATCAATGGACTGGTTGTACGGATTGAACGTGCCCGAGGGGCAGGGATAGAAATACAGGCCGTCGCACCAGCCGCCGGCCTCGCACACGCCATCAGCCGGCGTGGGGCTGATTGAGCCCATGGCACAGCGGTAACCGGGCTCGCAGTTCAGGCACTGCGTGGCACCTGCTTGTGAGTAGGTCCCTGGCAAGCACTCCTGTTTACGCGTCGCTGTAAAAGATTGAAGAATAATCACGTGATGACGATTCGACAAGTCCAAATATGAAAGACAGCGGAAAACCATTACATCTGAAGAGTCGCCTGCTGTTTATATTTTTCTGTTTGTAACCCATTTGCCACTTGCGCATGTACGTCACTGTGTTTGTACGCCCATGACACTCATCAATTACCCAGCCTGAACTGCGACTGAAAGGAGATCACGTGACATGTCACGTGCTCTGTCACGTGCTCTCCATACCCTGACAGCACTAAATCTTATAGATCAATTTAAAATTGTTACGTATTTTTCAAACAATAACAACGGTGGGGAAAACGATCACGGCAACAAAAAATGTCCAGGCATGACCTCGTGTGTCAAGACTCGCTTATATACGCTTTTATTTATACCTTCTGGATAGAGGCACGAATAGCCGGCCTCACAGATGCTGCAGTTGGTCGATTTTGCTTCGCTGTACCAGCCGCTATCACAGCTATACGGGCCCTCCGTGGTCGACGGACAATAATAACCCTCCTCACAATAGGAGCATTCCATCTGTCCCCCGTAGCTATAGAAACCAGGGTCGCACGCCACTCTACAAGGGCAAAATTCCAGGATTTCAGCAATTGTTGCATCACAGATTCTTATAGATTCTTACTCATCCCCCCCCCCTTTTCATTTCATTTTAAGAAGCATTTGACAACGCCGCAAACCTGATACACCATGAACTCGTTTGTATACATTACAAAATAAGTGATGCTCAAAAGGTGTGTGTGTGTGGGGGGGGGGGTGTTCGGCCCAGGTTCGATTCACGGATAAGGCAGTGTCGCTTACGGCCCACCCAGCCTAGTAGCCAGTAAACAGGACCCGTGTGTGCGAATGCACACAGTGCCCAGTGGCACAGCGGGGCGCGATGTCTCAAAACCCAAGTTTTTGCACCTTTTTTTTTTGGATGGTCCTATAGCGGATATGTGTGTTTTGCGGGGCGGGGGGGGGGGGTGGCGATAGGGGGGTTGTGGGGGTGTTGCAGAAGGACTAAGGGTTTTTGCACTTACAAAAGAAAACAATTCCTTTAGCGGATATGTGTGTGTGTGTGTTGGGGGGGAGTGGGGGGGTTGAGGTGGAGGGGGTTGGGGGGGTTGAGGTGGAGGGGGTTGGGGGGGGGGGGGCTTGAGGTGGAGGGGGTTGTTGTTACCTCGTGTCGCCTTCTTTCGTCGCGCATTCGTAGCCCGCCGGGCAAACCGTGCATGACGTCTGATTGGCCAGACTGTAAGACCCATCCGGGCATTCGATCTCAAGGTCATCCACCGTTGTTGGACAATACCTGTACCAAACATTTTCCACCTCAGGCATGCCATTATTGGGTTCATTATTTTGACAACTACTGAATCGAGTTCATCCATTACCAGCCTCTTAGTTCACTTTTTTTTGCAATAAATCAATTTCTAATCAATCAAGCATCTCGAGTCATTTAAATTAATGTACTGCTGCAATCACTCCCAGTCAATAATACGTCGTATTTAAAATTTTCTTCTTGTTTTTATTTCTTACTTTTTTTAATTTTGCAATTTCAGGGAAATCTTTCTTTTGTTAATATTCAAGATTTTTTGGTACATAAATAACATTTCTCATAGCTCACTTCGGTTTCAAATGCCAACCTGCATACTAGCATTAAAATTGCACAGGCGGTCACGAATACTTTTAATTACTCGGCACTAAAATTACTCAGGTTATCCGACTTTCAAATGAACCAAACTGATTTTAACAGAAAACCACGCGAACTATAATGTGATACGAATTAGAATTAAATTAAATTAAACTTAAAATTAAATAAAAATTAAATTAAACGTACCAGCCGGGCGGGCACTCCGTACAGGATGTCTGCTCGCCCGTCGAGTAAGTGCCCCCCTCGCACTGGATCCGGTAATTAGAGTAGACAAAGGGACAAGCGTAGCCCGCGGGACACTGTGTACAGTCCGTGCTCCCTGTCGCACATAACAAATGTTCTCTTCTTGATCAATCTATAGTTCTCTATATCACCACAGTAACACGTCACTTCGGCCCTTAATATATTTCATTTTTATCCCGACCGCCACGTAAAGTATTTAACACGCGCATTTACACAGCATTACATCTGAGTCTATATCATTTTAAAATAATTCTATTACTTATAGTGCCCAGTTATTAACCAATAAACTACTTTCACAGTGGTGTGAGAAAGGTAAGTTTAGTACCTTTAGTACCTCAGTAGTACTCAGTACTCCGCATTGTTTATCCTTCAGCGGTACAAAAAGAGGTATTTTGTTAGGGTGGATCAAAAACACCAACCTGCGACCGAATAGTGACCCGACTGGCAATCTTCTATGCCGCTGCCGTCCGTGTTCGGGCACTTTTTGCCCGCGGGGCAAGTTGTGCACGTGGTGTTCGAGCCTATGCTGTACGTACCCGCCGGGCAGCTCAAAACAACGTCAGCTCTGATCAAGAAAGAAATTCACCTGATAACTTTAGAAGTTCTGACTTCTAACCCTGAAGTCTCCGGAACAAAGATCTACGAAGTCTCATATACAACACACACAAGTGTGAGAAAACAATATGGAGTTCTCTGATCCCGGGTAAAATGCACCCCCAATATTTCCTGCGCACATCACTGACACTGGGTATCGGTACGACATGCACAGTATCCTTTCTTTGTCAAAAAAAAAAAAAAAAAAAAAAAAAAAAAAAAAAAAACAAAAAAAAACGGGAACTTAGAGATGAGGCCCAGGAACCGCCCACTACGCGAATTTGATACACTATAAAATGCATAAATAACACTGTATTATTTAAAATAAGAATTTATCAAGCAAATAAGAATTCAGGTAATTTTTGTCATGGGTGAAATCGGCTAACTTGACTACGGTAGTCTATTCCGGAATAGACAACCGTCTATTCTGGAATAGACTACCGAAGTTAAAAGTTCTCTGCAATAGAACGTTTTAAATTTTTCATATATATTACTTTGTAGCATATATTACTTACATGTTTTATAATATTTAAATTTAAAATTACACAAAAACGTTCCATTTTAAAGGATTTGAAGGTCGGTAGTCTATTCCGGAATAGACTACCGTAGTCGTAAAATGCGGTAGTTCACCCATGACAAAAAATATCTGATTTCTTATTTGCTTGATCAATTCTTATTTTAGATAATACACTGTTAAATATGTAATGACGTTTTACGACATCAGTTGCTAAACATACAATGATGGGTCTGACGGATTTCCCCACTTCGGTCACAAACTACCAAATGTTCTTAAACCCAGTACAAAAAAAAAAAACATGGCATGAATTTCCGCTTTATTTTAATTGCGAATGTGGACACTTACTCGGGGTCAGGGCAGAAAGAGCCCGCGGGGCACGGCGTACAGATGGCGTCCCCTAGCGGCGAGTACTCGCCGAAGCCGCACGGGACGTTGGCCGTGGGATCGGCCTGATCCGGACACTGGTATCCGGCCGGACACTGCGTGCAGTTTGTGGCACCGGATCCGCTGAATTCGCCTGCGCACAAAAAAAAAAAACGAAGTGCATCGTGACATTCTGACAACACTGGTTTTCAACAGTTTTTAGTGGAGTATAATCTTCGGACAACACGAACACACAGAGTTAAAATAAGTAATTTGCAAGCGCAACCTTTAAAATTTCTATTATATAGAAAGAAAGACTGCCATGTATTTGATATCAACTGAGGATTTTTCTTCGTAACTAAATCAATTCAACTACAATAGAACAACAGTTTTGTTCTGTTTTTTTTTTTTTAATATATCGTGTTTTTAATTCTTAATGTTTACAATATAACCGCACAAAAAAAACGGATGGCGGCGTTACCGGCGGCGCAGGGCGTGGGCGCGATATCGGCGGTGAAGCAGGAGAACCCGGCCGTGCATTCCATGCACGACGACGCCGTGCTGTCCAGGTTGTACGTGCCCGCCGGGCACGCTGTCGGGCTTGTGGTCGCGTCCAGGCATAAGTAGCCTACGTGACAAAAAAAGGTAAGGACAAATCAACAAACGTCACCAAATAACGGCCAGCGACAGTACGCGACAAAATGCGACAAGTTAGCATACGCGACAACCTAACGTCAAGTTACCATAGTAATTTAATTAATAGTAATTTTCTGAAACTAACAGTATGTTTCTGCCTCGGTATTGTACTTCCGTGACGGATCCAGAGGAGGGGGGAGGGGGTTCAGGGGTTACACCCCCCCCCCCCTAAAATTTGAAAAATTAAAAGACTGTTAAACTTTATATTTTAGCAAAAAAAGATGTAGACTAACTACTTTCGGTGATTCTGGATAAAGCTGACACCCCCAACCAATACCTGCATCCGCCACTGCAATCAACCTCCACCCCCTCCCCCTCCCCCCCCCCCCCCCGTGATTTGGCGAAAAACCTACCAGCCGGGCATGTGGTACACGTGGTTTCCCCCGCCAGGGAGTAAGAACCGGAAGCGCAGGTGCTCGCCGCCGTCTGCGTGGGGCACTCGTAGCCCGCCGGGCACTCGGCACACTCGTGCGAGCCCGCCAGGGAGTAGTAGTCCGACGGGCAGGACGACGGGTTGTCGGCGCCGGCCGGGCAGTAGCTGCCCGCCGGGCACTCCGTACAGCTCATCGCTACAAAGTTAAACAAATGCTGTTTTTATGCCTTTCGTTTTCATACAATGTCAACCCGTCCAACCTGTTATTTTCATACAATCCGCCATTTTTCATACAACCTGTCATTTTCATACAATCCGCCATTTTTCATACAACCTGTCATTTTCATAAAATCCGCCATTTTTCATACAACCCCTCATTTTTATACAACCTGTCACTTTCATACAGTCTGAACCCATCAAACTTGCCATTTTCACACAACCCGTCATTTTCATACAACCTGTCGTTTTCATAAAATCTGCCATTTTTCATACAACCCCTCATTTTCATACAACCTGTCACTTTCATACAGTCTGAACCCATCAAACTTGCCATTTTTCACACAACCCGTCATTTTCATACAACCTGTCGTTTTCATAAAATCTGCCATTTTTCATACAACCCCTCATTTTCATACAACCTGTCACTTTCATACAGACCTTCATCTTCATACAACCTGTCATTTTCATACAGTCTGAACCCATCAAACTTGCCATTTTCACACAACCGTCATTTTCATACAACCTGTCGTTTTCATACAAACTCAAAGAGTCCATTGGAGTTTCACTGGAGACAAAAGAACTACAAAAAGTTTAATCTGAATCGTATTCCCATTGAACTCAAACAAGATAACTCCAAAAGGGTATATACAGAGCTTGCCGTAAATTTCCACCAAAAAATTAGCAAACGTTAGTAAAAAGAAGCCCATTAGAAACAGGGAGCGACACGTACATCCCGCAGCACTGTAGTCGCCCGGGTCACAGGCGACAGGGGTCGAGCCGGCGGAGGCACACTCATAGCCCGCCGGGCACGGCTGGCAACTTGTCCACCCGGCCTCGGAATATTCGCCTGCAAGAGAGGAAAAAAATGCCAAAGCTGACAGATCGACTTTCTTTGCTTTCTTCTTCACTTTTTAAAAATCTTCTTTTTTTCAACTTTGCTTCTTATAAATATTTATTATTATTATTATTATTATTATTATTATTATTATTATTATTATTATTATTACGCTTAGTCATTCAATTCCCTGATGACTTTACACTCCATCGTCAAAACGGATTTTAAGACGGTGCAGACCTGAGCCACAAGCCTGTTCAGATGTTGTAGTACACTCGTATCCTGGGTCACACTGCGAACAGACTGCATCACCACTTCGTGAGTAGTATCCATCCGCGCACTCGGAAGGATCCGAGGCGGGGTCCGAGCACGCATATCCGGCAGGGCAGCTCTCGCAAAGTGTTTGAGCACTGTTCGGAACCTCATCTAGAATTATATTAAAACAAAAAAAAATTTTCCTTCTACATTTTTTACTCATCCAGACATTTGCCGATTATAATCCCGTACTGAGTGCTCACGTGCTGAGTGCTCACGTGCTGAGTGCTCGCGTACTGAGTGCTCACGTGCTGAGTGCTCGCGTACTGAGTGCTCGCGTACTGAGTACTCGCGTACTGAGTGCCAAATCTTAAAGAACGACTTTACTGTATATTAAGTACATGACATACCGGTTTTAAATATACAACATACCGATTTTAAGTGTATAACATAGCGATTTCAAGTGTATAACATAACGATTTTAAATATACAACACATCGATTTTAAGTATAGAACATACCGATTTTAAGTATATAACATACATGACCTCCTCTGTCAATTTCTTTCTTTAAATTAACAGCTATTCTTAACTAATCAACTGGTTTAACTTTTACTGACTTTGTTAAAGTCTCCGAGTCTCAAACAGATAGTTGCTATTTGTTTTTTTGTTTTTTTGTCTCCGAGTCTTTAGAGGCCGAAATGTTTCCCTGGTCGAAATGTTTAACTGGCCGGAATATTTCCCTAGCCGGAATTTTCAACTGGCCGAAATATTTTCCCGGCCGGAATGTTCAACTGGCCAAAATATTTCCCTGGCCGACCTGTTTCCCTGGCCGACATGTTTCCCTGGCCGACATATTTCCCTGGCCGACATGTTTCCCTGGCCGACATGTTTCCCTGGCCGACATGTTTCCCTGGCCGGAATTTTCAACTGGCCGATATATTTTCCCGGCCGAAATGTTTAACTAGCCGGAATATTTCACTAGCCGGAATGTTCAACTGGCCAAAATATTTCCCTGGCCGACATGTTTCCCTGGCCGACATATTTCCCTGGCCGACATGTTTCCCTGGCCGACATGTTTCCCTGGCCGACATGTTTCCCGGTCCGACATCTTTCCCTGGCCGACATCTTTCCCTGGCCGACATCTTTCCCTGGCCGACATGTTTCCCTGGCCGACATGTTTCCCTGGCCGACATGTTTCCCGGTCCGACATCTTTCCCTGGCCGACATCTTTCCCTGGCCGACATGTTTCCCTGGCCGACATCTTTCCCTGGCCGACATGTTTCCCGGTCCGACATGTTTCCCTGGCCGGAATGGCGGAATGCCTACTGACCTGCATTGCACTGGGTGCACGCCATGGAGCCGGCGGCCGCTATGTAGCCCGCCGGGCAAGCCACCGGGTCTTCGTCCTTGTTTGGGCACGACGACCCGCCGGGACACTCCGTACACGAACTCGACCCTGTTACCAACCAAAAATAAATAAATCCCGGGCTTTGAACTGATATTTAAAATATCACAGTTTAACCAATCTATATTCAATATTAAATCGTATACTTACATGTATTTCATATTTTGTCATACAACAACTTTTGCCACACATAATTTATTTCTATTTTCGACGTTTCTGTCATGCCTTATCTGTTGCAACGGTTCCTTCGAGAATGTATAGATACTCAAAATATACAGGCGCCCATTTATTATTATTATTATTATTATTATAATTATTATTATTAATGTCGGCATTGTTGTGTTGTTGTTATTGTTGTTGTTGTTGTTGCTGTTGTTGTTGTTGTTGTTGTTGTTTACCTTCAGAGGAAGTGTACCAGCCGTCATCACAGACCGAGCACAGCTGCTCCCCGGAGGCACTGTACTCCCCTGCCGGGCATATGCTCGTACCGTCGTTACTCGGGCACTCGTAGCCCGCTGTGCACGGCGTGTTACAGGAGGTCTGACCTTTATAACAAAACACATACCTCAAATATTACGTTCTCTTCTTTATTTGTACCATTATATTACTTTCTGCCTCTATTTTTTGTCTTCTATCTCTACACATGAAAATAGGACCATATAAATCTACAATTTATGAGCAACTGCGAGGAGAATACAAAACCTTATATGAATACAGATATTCACTGATCAGAAGCCACTCGAATAAAGCAAATTCAAAACAAAAAATGTTAACTTGTGGGCATATCATAAAAATTATTATTGCTGTGTTAAATAAGAGTCGACTTTTGTCTCTAACATTTTCTTGTGCTTGAATTGCAATTGGATATAGAAGGAAACAACACCTTACAGGGCAAAACCTCCACAAAGTGAACACCTTCAAGAAAAATGTTCATTATACAGAGGTGTTCACTAAAGACAAGTGCATTTATTTATTATTATTATGAACGTTATACAGCGGTGTTCACTAACTGGGGATTGTTCACTAAGCAGGTGTTCACTAACCGAGGACTGTTCACAAAGCAGGCGTTCACTAAACAGAAGTTTTACTGTACATCCGCCATTCAGTATTATCTGAGGTATACAAATGAATTAAGAATAACTCTTTCGTATTGATTTCCCGGGCTCTATGCCGCAGAAACGTGGCAAGAATTGCCTCCAATAAACTCCAAGAGGGACCAAGAGACCAAATTAATAATTCATTAATTAATAACGGCGGACAAAAAGTTTTCTATGACTCAGAGCTCATGGAAAGGTACGGGATTATTTACAGCCACCGTAATTATATCTGAACGCGCTCAAAGTAAAAACAAAACAAAACAAAGAACAAACATAAAAAACTTAGGTTAAGGAGAACCAAAATTTGTGCATAAGCAGTAAACTTAAAATTGATTAATTATCTATGAGCTCCAAAGATTAACGAAAATCGGTTTCACCAGTTTATCAGAAGAGAAAACTGAAACAACGTGATTACGGAAAGATCTTTTCGCGAAAAAAGATCATCAAAAAAGAACTGATGATCCAGCCTTTCATCGCGTTTATTTGTTCCAGGCGCTCCAGGACGTTTTAAGAATAAAGAACTTTTTTTTGTTTAACAAAACCTTTTCAGAATGGCTACCGAGCGAATGCAAATATAAATCAGCTCACGCCTCGAGTTCTGCCGCTCTGATTTATTTTGATGAAGAAGCCCTTTTGTCTGGATATATCTTATTGACGTACGACCATTCAGACAAATATGTCATTCAGGTGTGTGTTTGCGAACCTCTTTTCTAAATGTGATATTTGGACAGTGCATTAGAACTGTGCCAATTTTTCACTCTTTCAGGGAAGGCGAAGTTAGTCCCCGTTGATCAATGGACCAAAACAAAGAGAAAACCATGCTCAGGCATTCTATGCATGGAGCTTTTTGGGCATAAATTTGACACAACTTTTTACCAGAATAACACGGCCATAATTCTAGAAACCGAGTGGCGTGCGCCAGTGGCGCACAGTAAAAACTATGGTGCGCCATTTTCCAGCTATGATGCGCGATATTTCCGTGGGCATGGGTGGGGTGGGGGGGGGGGAGGAGCGAGTCGACTTATGTGTTGAGTACTGAAACACAGGGTCGGTGGTTCAATTTAATTATTGGTAAACACGTACTAATTTACATTCCAAATAAAAGTACGACCGCAGACAATGACGTAATAAATAAGGACGTTTCTAAACTTTTTGTTGCTAAAAAAATTTCTGCGCCATCTGGCAAAAATCACACATTTAGCGCACAGCTAAATTTCTGCGATACTTATCCCTAATATGTTTTCTTTTATGTTGCCCTGTATTTTCAAATGAATCCCAAAGGCTTAAGATTTGTTTATTTCTTCTTTGATATTTGGTCAGATAAAAACCAAGCAAATAAGCTGAAGAAAAATAATATAAATTAATATTTGAATGATGACATAATTGTATGGTAACTCGTTGATTGGTCCATGGATAATTCTTGCTTTATTCGTTTCAAAGTTTTGGTTTGACTTGCTTATTTCGGGGGTTTTTTTCACATAAAACATACGCGGAAGAACAATTCTTATAAAATACAAGTTGGATGACGGAACCATCATTTTGGTCTAGGTCTCCACAATGCGTTATTTACTTCCTTTATGAATATGACGAATCTCGTGACATTTAGAACTCGTTTCAATGACATATCACTAGAAATCAAAGGGCTCCACAACGTATTAATTAATCATCTTGATAAATAACATGAATTGTTGGCCATGTTTGAAAAGGATCATCAGGGGCGCATTTACATAAACAAATAATTTCGAATGGTGCAGCATACTCCAATCAGAAGAGCTTTCCGCGCTCAGTGCACACTCCAATCAGAAACACTCTCCGCGCTCAGCGCACACTCCAATCAGAAAACACTGTCCGCAAACAGAGCGCTCTCCAAGTGCACCACACTTCCCACAGAAAACACTCTCTGCAAAACAGAGCACTTTCCAAATTCAACACACTCCATACAGAAAACACTCTCTGCAAAACAGAGCACTTTCCAAATTCAACACACTCCATACAGAAGACACTGGCCGCAAACAGAGCACTCTCCAAGTGCAACACACTCCACACAGAACACATTCTGCAAACAGAACACTCTCTAAGTGCAACACACTCCACACAGAAGGCACTCTCTGCAAACAGAGCACTCTCCAAGTGCAACACACTCCACACAGAAGACATGCAGCAGCATACAGCTGCCTCTCTACCCCCCTCCCCCCCCCCATCCGATCCCATAACTCCGAGCCAGAATACCAACCTGTCCCTGACGTAAAGTAGCCAGCCGTACAGGCCGTTGGCGTGGACATGCCGTTGGTGGGGCAGTAGAAGCCAGCCTCGCACTGGGTGCACTCCGAAGCACCCGAGCCCGCGTATGTGCCCGACCCGCACTGCACCGGGCTCGAGGTCGTCTCGGACGCGCATGCGTAGCCCTCTGGACAGGTTTCACAACTCGCGGACCCGGCGACATCTTGATAATTACCCGCGCCACAATCCTAAACACAAACAAACATTGATTCAATCTCCTAAAACCGAAAGATATTTGAATCAGCGAAATGGTTTTTATCGATGAAACGAAGACACTATTGTACATTCGTATTTTGTTCGTCAAAAATCCAGATTTGAATAATTTCCTAAATTTGAAAATTGATAAAAAACTAAGGACTGTGATGTTTTATCGGTCGGTATTGCAACCAGAATTTTTTTATATTTTTTAATCAAATATGCCACTAGGGGTACATAACGCCCGACGACAACGTCACAAAAATGTGCAGGGTGCGACATTTGGACCGATTTTTTTTATTTATCTTTTTCGTGGACCGATTTTGCCCCCCCCCCCCCACCACCACCCTCTTTTTTTAATATATTGCTCCAAACTTCAATTAGCGTCACTCTGTTCAAAAGACATTAAAAGCCTATCCTTTTAATGCCAGCTCCGGAGATCCACCACGCTGACTCAGATCAAGAAGATATCCGTATAACGTCAGGTAGTGTCTAATCTTCGGAGTCAGTGTGCCCACCACGTGACTGCGGTTACGCAAGTCGCTAATAATCTCCTACTTAATCCCTTGATGAATTCGATATCAAAAGTTTCGTATATAATGGGAGCTGTTTTTGCTAAAAACATCACACTTCAACTACAAGATTAAAATCATAGAAAGTAATAACCGCGCAATGAGTGTAGTGGAACTGGTGGAACATACCTGGTGTTTAGATATGTTTAGAACGGGAACGTAACTAGTGTTCAGATGAGTTCAGGATGGTAAAGTGTAAAGCGTTGTTGGGAGTTTTGTTCAGATTGGTCACATTTTAAACGCAGTGTGATTTACCAGGAAAGAAAATTGCAACAAAAGAAAAAAAAAAGATGAATAAAAATCGGTCCAAATATCGCACCCTGCACTTTTTTCGGGCGTTATGTCGTCGGGCGTTATGTCGCTGGGCGTTATGTCACCCCGCGTTATGTCGTCGGGCGTTATGCTGTTGGACGTTATGTCGTAGGGCGTTATGTCGTCGGGCATTATGCCGCCGGGCGTTATGCCGCCGAGCGTTATGTCGTCGGGCGTTATGCCGTCGGACGTTATGCTGTTGGGCGTTATGTCGCTGGGCGTTATGCCGTCGGGCGCTATGTCGCCGCGCGTTATGTCGTCGGGCATTATGCCGTCGGGCGTTATGCTGTGGGGCATTATGCCGTCGGGCGTTATGTCGCCCCGCGTTATGTCGTCGGGCGTTATGTCGTCGGGCGTTATGCCGTCGGACGTTATGCTGTTGGGCGTTATATCGCTGGGCATTATGCCGTCGGGCGTTATGTCGCTGGGCGTTATTCCGTCGGGCGTTATGTCAGCCCGCGTTATGTCGTCGGGCGTTTTGTCACCCCGCGTTATGTCGTCGGGCGTTATGTCACCCCGCGTTAAGTCGTCGGGCGTTATGTCGACGGGCGTTATGTCGCTGGGCATTATGCCGTCCTGCGTTATGTCGCTGGGCGTTATGTCGTCGGGCGTTATGCTGTGGGGCGTTATGTCGTCGGGCGTTATGTCGCCCCGCGTTATGTCGACGGGCGTTATGTCGCTGGGCGTTATGCCGTCGGGCTTTATGTCGCCGGGCGTTATGTCGCCGGGCGTTATGTCGTCGGGTGTTATGTCGTCGGGCGTTACGTCATGGATTCTCCATTTGGCACACTGCAGCCGCCTTTTGCAGTTACAACCATTTTTATTTTACCCTTCCCACTGGGAACAACGGGAGGGAAACGGGAGGGAAAAAAGGGAGAGGGTGTTTAAGATGACACCAAAAAATTTAAAAAAAAAATTAAACAAAGGCCAGCTTGTCAAAATCAAACTAAATTTCGAATTGATTACCACTTCCTTGCCCTAATAGAAATTCAGAGCTCCCAGATTTTCAACCATCCTTTGTCCCAAACACAAGACCGTCCACATAACCTAGCATAACTCAGGTTAATACTTTGGACTAATATTTAATTTATGAGATAATTTGCACAAAGAATACTTTCTTTTAAAATAACTGTTTGACTTGGCATGCACCGTGTGAAAGTATCAATATCTTTGGGATCTATTTGATCTGAAAGCGCTGAACTCCACAAAAATAACATTTGAGATCGTATTTATCTATTTATTTGCGCAGTCCAAAGGAAGCCAACACTGAGAAAATACTTGCTCGAAATTCAATTAGTCAACACAATCCAATAACCCATGCGAAGCCGATACTGTGATTACTTAGTAATGTAATATGGATATGCGAAAAGCAAAGAAACTAAGAAGCCAAGTTGCAATATATATATATATATATGCCATGGACTAAGTACCAAATTTTTAATTTATCGCAAGATTGAAGACAAATGATCATCTGCTAAAAAGAAAAAGAAAAAACAACTGAAGTTAGCACAACTATTTCTAAATATATACTGTGAGAAAAGTGCGAATCCTTCAGTGCTTATCCTTCATGAACACTGCGAAACATATTACAGTTAGATCTACACATTAGTTGTATGGGGTCACGCTTATTTTCTAATGCTGAAACTTAACATTTGATAGCGCGTTTGCAAAGCCCAGGATTTGACAGATTCACTGTAACATTATATATATATTAAGAATTCAGGAGATCTTGGGCCATCGCCCCCCCCCCCCTGCCCACTCCCCCCTAATTATTTCTAGCCCTGTACTTTAGTAAGAATAACAATTTACCAGACACGCCGCGCTGGACGTCTGTTGTGTATTGGCGTTGTATGTGCCCTGGGGGCAGGCCTGGGATGAGGCACTTCCTCCCTCACAACTACAAGTCAAACATGATGACCGGTGCATTACACAGAAATCAATACAATATATTTGGTTTTGGGATTTTGTTGCTTGACTGCTCCACTACCAGTTCTGTTACTTATTACCATTATTATTATTATTATTATTATTTTATTCCGTCATATTTTCTGGGCTCATATGTATGTTAAAGATCAATGTTAAACATTCATAGTATACACGTACATGCATACATTTAGCAAAACAATACGCGATTCATTCTCAAATCATACGAAATGTTATCAAGCAACATTGCCGTTTAGAAAAGTCATCTAAATTATAAGAGAGTAGAATGTCAATTCATTTAAGCAATGATAATAATGTGGTTCAGGAATGATTCCAGCCAGATTTTTTTTATTTTTGTTTTATTTTTTTATTTTTTTTATAATTTGAGATGATTTGAACACAAGAAGATATCGCCACTACATGAAGTTTCAATGGCTTTACAAGTTGATAACAAAACTTCCTGTGTAAGAATTTGTTGGTTATTCGATCGTACAACGACGCCTGTTCGGCTCCGATCTATTTCTACGGGTTCATCTTAAGAGCTTACAAATCACTTGCCTCCTAAAATACAAGTTATTTAATGCCCTTTGAATGCTATTGTGAAAAGAGAAGCATTACATATTTATATGTAGTTTATTCAAAATATGAATGAAACTGGTTTCTGATATACAAATATCGGGGGTAGGTCAAGTGACCACCAATGACCACTGACTAATTGATCACCGGTCAACTGGCCACCAATACATAAATAAAAAAAAAAACGCTAAAACTGACCACCAAGTATGCTTTATTTAATAACCTGTGTTGTTTTATATTTGTATTTATTTATGGACAATGACGAAAAACGCATATGTGACTTACTAATATCCGACGGGACACTCGACACACGTCCCTGAGTCAAAGTAATAGCCCGCTGGGCAGTCGCTTACACAATCAACGGCACAGTTACAGCTTCCTGTATATATTCAAAAGTACTCTTAGGCAAAAACAGCAACATATTAATATAAAATAATTATACACAGCTTAATATCATTATGACAAATGACACATAACATAATAATAACAAGTCAAATGATAAAAATTCTTTAACTGCAGAAATACAGCGTAGTATGTTCACACTTCTGTGAAAAAGAAAACGATTTGAAGCATCCATTACATGTATTTCCAAATCTCAACGAATAAAGAACAAAGTACCAAGTCAAACCTCATTATAATGGACATTTTAAAACGGAATAAAATGTTCACTGTAGGGAGGTATTCACTTACGAGAGGCAAATTCAATAATGAAAGCCAAAAATTGGATCAAAATAGTGTTCGATTATAAAAGGCATTCAATAAAGTTGTCGAACAGAGTTACCGAATTCTGGAATTATCAGAATCCTCCGTTATCCCTTTTTTATCTCTTTTTTTCTTTTTTTTTTTTTTTTGGTTTTTGGAGGGGGTTGGGGGGGGGGGTGGAATCGTCTCTAAATGGGATACAAATCTTTTTTTTTTAATGTTTGGGATTTCGGTGTCGAAGTCAAAATATCAGATATCGAAGTTCAGGCGGAGGATATAGTGATCAAAAGTAAACAAGCATGTCCAAGGACATGACCAAGCCGAGTTACCAAACAACGAAAGAGAGAAAAACGCTGAAACGAATACTATCAGGCCAAAAAATGAAGAACTTTGTTTCTGAGCGTAACTTTTTCATAATTTTAATACACAAAAACGAGTTCTTAAAATTCCGCCATTTCGGCATTTTTTGTCATTTGCGGAAAAAAAGCAAAGTCCAGGTGGAGAAGCACCTAAAAATCTTTCGATTAAAATTTTATAACTATTTGAAAAAAACTGAGAGAAATGAATGGTTTGACAATTCAGGTATTTACTACCATTTATTCCAGTTTTTGTTAAACTTCAAAGTTCTGCCATTTCACAAGTTTTTGGCGAACCGCAAGAAACAAGTAAGTACTTGTGAAACACAAGCAGCCCCCAACCGCCCCAAAATTCATAGGGGTATAAAGCGATGACGGACAGACGGACGGCAAGACGGACACCCCAAACCTATAGGCCCCAATCCGAAGGGTTGGGGCCTAAAAAATAATAATAATAGCCTGGTAGGCGAACCCCTGGGGACCATTCCTGCGTAACATCTAAACGATTGGAGTAAAACTGTAGGAGGAGTAGCATTTTAAAAATGGGTCAAAACGGACACAAAAAGTGCCGCCATTTTGTCACTTTTTCGTCAATCCTCAAAAAAAGTAATAGAAAGGTGGGGTACCACCCAGAGAACATTCCTGCGTAATTTCAAAAGATTTGAGCAAAACTGTAGGAGGAGTAGCATTTTAAAGAAAAAGTTGAACATACGCACATACATTCAAGCCCCTATATAGTGATACGACTAACCCAGTCCGACAAAGCCGGCTGGGTTAAAAATGGCAAAATGGCCACTGGCTACACCATTTTTATTAACTATTTTTATGTTGTCAAATCAAGGAATTCACAAAGACTTGAAACAATTCATAATTTTAACAAAAATTTAAATAACATAAAACTAATTGAGCCGCAGACTGATGTATATGTAGAAAAATTGCAAAATTACTCAAACTTCATACAACATCCCATTCATGATCAGTGGTTTGTAATAAAAAAACACTGTCATTAAATAAAATCGCGACTGGTTCATGCTTTTACTTAGTAGTAACAAAAAGTGTTATAACAGCAAATCGTATCTGTGTTCATGTCGCGTACGAGAGGTCATTAAAAATTAAAGACTAGTTTTGAGTAAACGTAACAGTGAGTTTCACAAGGTAACTTGTGCTTGATAGCTATTAACTCGACCTTGTAATCAGTTTCCTATTTCAAATGCGATGGGAAATATGATATAGCCTCAAATGAACATCACCATGCACAGGAGGTAAAACTGGTTAAAGTATATCCAAATCACTGATGAAAATGTTACAGTCTGCGCCCTTTAGACTGAGATATATGACAAAAGACTCCAGAACAAACCAACCCCACCCCCCCCCACTGGAAAAGGAAGTCCCCGGCGTAAATCCCCCCCGTTTGTGCAGCTACGAAGAAAAGGTCCCCCAAATTTAATATACCAGATTTTCGCTGAAAAAGTCAAGTTCTAACGATAGGAGATTTTATATTTTCCCACGAGAATAGGGGGGGGGAGCTTCCAGGGGATATATCCGCACCCCTTAACAAAAGAAACTTTTTCAGTCAGAACTTTGGAGCTACGAGTGGAGCAGAACGAATTTTTTACACTACCTTCAAATGAAAAAGAATATCTTTCGTGACTCAAAACAAATTTCTTTTGTCGGGCATCACAAAGCAGGGTATATTCTGTCGAAAAGGTTTCAGCTGGATTGTTTAGTGGAGTTGAAAACATTTACTTGTCACCAGTTATGATCTACCGACAGTATAACCAATTTTATCTCCTCTCCCCCTATCCCTTCAACTCCACTCAAAACATCGCATATACTATATGGGTGGGGGGGGGGGGGGACAAATGGTAACAGCAGATCCAAACAGGTGAAATTGAAAAGAACACCTTCTGTGGCTAAAAACGTTTTTATTTGCTAATTATCGCAAATTAAACAGTATTTGGGTGTGGAGGTGGGCATAGCTGCATTTGATTTATTAAGTTTATTCATAATTTAATATTTTGTCACCAATTATTATCTACTCTAGCGAGTTCTATCTCCTCTCTTTGGTAGGTAGTATTAGATGACTCTTGCAGTCTGGCCTAGGAAGACAGAAAGGGTCCACTGGGGCTATTTCGTAGGCACTCTGGGGGTCTACAAGGGTGACGAGAACGAATGGCTACAGCAGATCCAAATTGGTGAAATTGGAAAGACCATCTTCCGTGGCTGAAAACAATTTTTATTTGTCAAATATCGCAAAATAAGGAATATTTGAGTATAAAAAGTCGCTAAATTTGCATCTGGCTAATTAAGTTTAGTAAGAATTGAACATTTTGTTGTCACCAATTACTACTGTAACCATTTCTATCTACGCTCCCTCGTACGACAAGTGTGGAAGAGGAAAAGCGGGCTTGGAACTAGACGACTACAAGTACAACCTGGGCAACAATCAACTTCACAATATTAGTACAAAAATAAATCAACAGTTTCTTACCTTCGTGCAAGCACAACAAACATACAAAAAAGAAATACACAGACTTTAACAACTTATCTCTTCTTACTACTTTTTCAAAGTTTCTATAATCCATTTTGGTGTCCGTTTGAATCCGCTGTGATAAAGTTGTTTGCTTGTGATGACCTGTTTTCTAATTAAAAAGTCCACAAACTTCTCTTATTGTACTTATTGTTGTGTTTCCCTGCTTTGGTTCTTCTTTTCTTGTTTCTTTTTGGGGTTTTAAAATGTTACAACTTTCCAGGTTTTAATTTCCCCCCTTCTTGGCCCTTGTTTACATCGCTAATTGGTCTCGTTCGGTTTCCAAGTAAATCGATCGTAATCCGCTTATGTGCCTCTGCGCCAATGCAGTGGTAAATCAATAAATTAAATCTGCCATGAGCGGCTTGTATAACGAAGTCGGATCTCTTATTTGCTGTCTTTTGTGGCCTTATGAACATAAAAACTTTATAAACACTATTCCGATTCAATAAAATAGGCCTTTCATGTGTGGATAAATAATTCTGACGTTGGTTAAGAGCTATTCGGTGTCAATCTTCAGGCACAAATGAATCACGATTATGAAATGAGTGAAAATGTGTTAAGTAACGTCCAAAATGACCCCTATACAAGATAGGCATATTAAATGTTTCATTTTCTGAAATACTTGCGAAAAATAAAACAATAACATGTACAAATTTATCAAAATTTAAAACTACAAGTGTGCTGGGGGAAAACAATGTGTTCAGGCGCGTATGTGTCAAACAATGAGAAAACACTCATTATGTCTTTGACGTCAAACAAGAGTGTCAAATTATGATCTACAGTCGGTTTAATATGCCTGCCGGAGTGGTCGCTTGATATTGCAGCATGTCCACTAAAAACATTGAAAGGGCAACTTTGAAGCCTGACGCGGAGCGCGCAGTGCTAATTTCTTTTAAAGGGGGGTAATTTTCATTCAGCACTCCGTGTTCCCAACAAAAAGGGTGTGTGTGTGTGGGGGGGGGGGGGGTCCTCCGAAACTGCTATCCTCATCCAGTAAAAACTGGGACCCACAAATTACATAGAACTTTTCAAAGCAACCCGTGCTTGCACTCCTAAAAATATAATTTGGTGAACAGCGGTATTTTTTATACTCCGCGTTCTGGAGTGAAATTTGTGGCGGAAGGGGGGGGGGGTGTTTGGTTAGATAAGGGGATACTTTACACACGGGTACTCTGTTTTTAAGAGTCGTTTTAAAAAGGCAGAGTAACCAATTTGTTCACGAGTGCAACCACCACCCCGGGGATAACATTTGAAGAACAGCCAAATCAAACAGAATTTCCATTCTACTTTATCATTAAACTTGGGCCCTGCAGTCAAACATTTCTTAAGTTGTGGATCTCATACTCGGAAAAATAATTCCTTTCCAACATTCATTCCACAACAAAGCGTAACAACAAATATGCATACAGGTGACCATGACGTGAGCGGATTGGCAGGTGGCCGCACTAAGTTGTAAAGAGCGATACCGCCACGCTGTGAATCGCGATTACTTACCACCGATGGAATGGTTACCGATTGCCGATAATTTTAATAAAAACCAAGTCGAAGGCGCAGACCTCAACCGGACACAAGTAGCCATTTCGGCAATTTTGACCAATTTGAAAAATAATACGACGCTGCACAACTTCAGTATATACATATTCACTGTGCAAGGTAGCATGTGCCTAGGATAAATAATTTCGGAGAACTCGCGTGGAAAGCACCCAAGTCTTACATTGCAGTTATCTACAAAAAACACAATTTTTGACAAGTCGCCATTTTGGCACTTTTTGGCCGATTTGAAAAATAACACATTGCACAACTTCAATATATATATTTTAATTGTACAAGGTTGTATATCCCAAAGGTAGTTTCGGAGAACTTGCGTGTAAACAAAACAGCATCCAAAGTGTGACACACGGACGGACGGAAGGCAATCATATAGACCCCCCCCCCGGCTCGTCCGGTAGGGGTCTAATAAAAATGTGCTTCACCTCTATAAGAATCTGTGTGCCAAACTTCTGGACGAGAATACCCGTTCGTATCTGGCACTTTGTCGGGATCTGCTATATGCCAAGGACTAATTTTTCTGGTGTTGTCTCACTTTTTAGCTATGAGCGAGAGCAGCAGACGTGATGAAAAACGCAGCACGCAACGCTTCACGCAAGAATTTTTTCAGGATAATTCCCACCGAAGTCCCAGTGACCTGTTGTCCAAATTAACAAACTGATAATGAAAACAAATTCTGCTAGAAGCTGCTTTTATTGAACTAGTATGGAACTTAGATACATTTTGCCATGGTTCCCCTTATTTATCAAAGTACAAAAACGTAAAAACTGAAACGTTCGTATCTTTCACAAGTCAAAACGAAACTGATGTAATGAACGCGGGAGAAAGATCTTTCTTTATAAGGAAGAATGGTACGTAACAGTAAAAGCGCAAAGCTTTTCAATACACTTCTGAGAAAAAAAATGGTCATCCAATTGCAACGGACTTGAAATTACAATTTCCATCACTGCTCAAATGAAATTGAATCTGGTCCCATGGAAATTTTCGAACACATTACTAAAACTGAATAAAACACGCACACAGTTACACACAGATTAGTTGACTCTGTAGAGAAACAGTTCAAATTTAAATTGTCAAAATAAATTATTAAATTATAAAAGATCTAAGTTCAACAATTTAATTTTGAACATTTCTCCAAATTTTGGCAGCACAAAGCTGGATAATTAATGCTCACAATTACTAACACTGGTCATTCATTTTGCATTGACTTTTAATAACATACAACAGACCGAAAATGCACACACACGCATCTAATAGATACTTTTACAAATGTACAGAAATGCACTAATGACAGTTGTTCCGACATTACCAATATATTTAGAGAAAAGCAAAACACTTTCAAAGTTACTTTCAAATCAAATCGACCCAATTTTCAAGATAAATCATTCACAACGCATCACCATATTCTCTTCTATTTCGTTCTTTATTTAATTTACTATTTTCTGACTATAATTTTTTTCAAATCTATCAATTTTTCTTACGAAAGCTAAAACTGGGGATTAAATACTTTGTAAAAATGCAGCTTAGATATTAGTAAATAAGGATAAAACATATCTCGTTTTTCAGTCAAGTTATTAAATACATTAGCATATGTTTATATATTAATATATACTAAATACTTGCTATGACTCAACACTATGAATCTTGAGACCATAAAGCTATTTATAGTCGAAACAGATCGTAGCATGGCGATCACTTGCTTTCTTGAACTATTTTATTTTATTAACTAAAATCCTGACTGGATACATATAAAACCTAAAATGTTTCTTTCCACTGACAATCATGATTTTGAGTACGAATCATTATTAAATCTCCAATTAAAATAAAAAGCAAAGAGGGCTTTGGACATCGAATTATTTCGAAAGAGCGACTCTTTACCCACCGTAGAAAAGCACAGCTTTGTACAATAAAACACGCAGTTGAGAAGAAAGTTTGCCCTTGTCAGCGACTAAAATCTTCGCTGTATTTATTATCCTTGCAAAACAGAATCCAAGACGCATCACATATTTATTTTTTTATGCAAAAGGAATCAGTTTTTGAGAATTAAAATCTCATGCAGATGTATCAGGTGCAGTCTTTTTTTTTTCTTTCTTTTTTGTTTTGTTTTCTGCGAGTGTCCAGACGGCAGGGGGGTTAACTAGAGATCTGTGTCAAACCACGGTGACATTTGATCAGCGCCGCCATGCTGTGGGTGACCTTGTGGATGACTTTGTGGTGGGTGACCTTAAAGTGGAAGCAATTTCTAATCAATGTTAAATCAAGTCAGAAAACCGAAAGGCTTTTTAATGTGTTCTAAAAAAAGTTTAGAAACATACAACTGGTTTCTCAAGTTACGTAAAATGACTTCATTATCTTGTATGCAACTATTTTCAACATGATGTTTACATTTTCTTCTCGTTACAACTAGATGCGGCTCTCTCATTTTCTTCTCGTTACAACTAGATGCGGCTCTCTCTCTCTCTCTTTCTCTCTCTTTTTTTTTTTTTTTTTTTTAATTTTGGACAATTCTAGGTCCCGCGCTGGCTAAAATTCTTGCAAGAAAATGTGAAGGCAGAAGCAAAATTTCAAGGTACATTTCTCTACCAAAACGCAACTTTCACCGCTTTTTTTCCCCCTTCCTCAGGTTAATTTTTATTTTTACCTTCTAATTCAAACCCTTGTTGTTATAATTCTTTAAAACAACCCTGAAATAACCATTTTTTTTCTTTCCTGGCTTAAGCTGAAGAACACGCGACCCTTTGGTGCGGCCATGCACTGGTGAATTGCAAGCAATCATGTCAGAATGAATCAAGCAACTCGTACCTTGATGTTGCATTTGGTCTTGGAAACTAAGGTCCATGTGAGGTCCCAGATCGGGCAATCCGTCCAAGGGGTTGCCATAGTTACTGCCTCCGTGGTGACTGCCCATTGTGTCCATGCCTCCTTGCATGGAGTTCATGTGTGGGTGTTGCTCATAGCCTGAAGAGTTAAGGGATGCAATGCCTTCACTAAAACAATTCAGTCCACGAAGACTTGCTATTATTATTATTATTGTTGTTATCATTATAATATTTGCACCAGCAGAAGCGAATATATCGCACTGCCAACATGTACGGGTGCATGATTGCTTTTGAAACAGAATGTTGCACAGAGGCTGAAGCTTTCCACTGTGAAGCATTTGCTGGTTGAGGTTATGTGTGTGTGTTTTTTCCCGCAAATGTTGAACACACGAGGCAAAACAATCACGATAGAGAACAATCAATCAATAAACAAGAAATTACTGTGCTTGGGGGAGGGGTGGAGGGAGGGGGGATACCGTTTCCTCCTTGTCGCATGTCGTGCTGGCTGCCACCGTGCACGCGACCCTGACTCTGTGGTGGGGGGAGGGAGGTGGGTAAGGGGTCGGGTGGGACTAGTGTTACCTCCTTGTCGCATGTCGTGCTGACTACCGCCGTGCACGCTGCCTTGACTCTGTGGCGGCTGGAACTGATTGGCGAGCTCATCGGGCAACATGTTGTCGTCAAACGATGGTGGCTGAAAACGTGCACACAACAGAGGCTGTTAGCATCAAATAATCTCAGCTTCAAAAACCGGCTCAGCTTAGACCCAGTGGATTTGCTACACAGTGAGGTTCCTTTTATGCTAACTCAGAACGAAATCTGTCACAACCCGCCCACGTTTTACACAAGAACTCAGGAATATTCATTAACCAACATGTTTCAAATGCTTGATCCTGACCAACTTTACTTGAAGCCGAGAGTAGGCCGAGTTTGCTATGTGGTCAAAATTTCTTGAAAACAACCAATTATTTTGTTTTATAAAGCCTGAAATATAATATTAGAAGTTCATTAAAACACTTTTTGCCAGTTCCAAACCACTCCTAGAATTCTGTAATATTATCTTAAAACTTTTCATTTTCTTTCTCTTAGCGACTGACCATTTAAAGCATGACTGACCAAAGCGAAGAACAATTTTATACCTCGTTCCAAGCGACGTTTTCACCTCTGAAGAGCGAGCTGGTTAGTTCGACGCTGAGGCGCTTCTTATAATCTTGCGGTTTGTCCTCGCTCATGCGGAAAAGTACGGCAGCTGCGTACGTGGCTGCAACAGGAGGGAGAGACACGTCAGAGGGAGAAAGGACGGTCCCAGGCGGGAGAGACAGACATTGTAAGAGGGAGAAAGGACGGTCCCAGGCGGGAGAGACAGACACCTTAAGAGGGAGAAAGGACGGTCCTAGGCGGGAAAGACAGACATCGTAAGAGGGAGAAAGGACGGTCCCAGGCGGGAGAGACAGACACCCTAACAGGGAGAAAGGACGGTCCCAGGCGGGAGAGACAGACACCGTAAGAGGGAGAAAGGACGGTCCCAGGCGGGAGAGACAGACCCCTAAGAGGGAGAAAGGA
This sequence comes from Protula sp. h YS-2021, assembly GCA_949752745.1. NCBI lineage: Eukaryota > Metazoa > Annelida > Polychaeta > Sabellida > Serpulidae > Protula > Protula sp. h YS-2021. Next base: position 39,968,690 of record OX457030.1, on the reverse strand, counting down.
CGGTCCCAGGCGGGAGAGACAGACACCGTAAGAGGGAGAAAGGACGGTCCCAGGCAGGAGAGACAGACACCCTAACAGGGAGAAAGGACGGTCCCAGGCAGGAGAGACAGACACCGTAAGAGGGAGAAAGGACGGTCCCAGGCGGGAGAGACAGACAACGTAAGAGAGAGAAAGGACGGTCCCAGGCGGGAGAGACAGACCCCTAAAAGGGAGAAAGGACGGTCCCAGGCGGGAGAGACAGACACCGTAAGAGGGAGAAAGGACGGTCCCAGGCGGGAGAGACAGACACTGCAAGAGGGAGAAAGGACGGTCCGGCGACAGGCAGCAAGGAAAGAAATCGCGGCGAGTCGCCGAAAAAAACTGGTCGAGTTTCATGAATCCTACATTGTATAACAAATCTTATCATCGTACTATATGCTGTCCCACTTCAAACAATGAACAAAGATATGATCTGGCGCAGATATATAAATAGATCCACACAGTAAAACTTCTTTTCAGGAACATCTATCATTGAGCCAACTCCTAATGGGGAAGGTACTCTCTGACCCTACTATATACTACTTCGTCCATAATTTTCTTGTATTTTGGAAACACCGATGTATAATGCCATGTGACCCCCCCCCCCCTAAGACTCCAAAAGCTTTCGTAACATGGAGGTGTAACTGTATAAGCTATTTCCAAACGCGACTTGAGATTTTAGAACCCTACAGCAAACTGAACTTTGTAATGAGATGCTGACACATAAAGTTCATTTAATTCGTTTCAAACAGATTTCACCGAATAAACGCTTAAAGAAGGACAAAGTGTAATTCTGACCTCCATACAGCCTGGACATAATTCATCCAGATTTAAGGGTAAAATAACGATAAATACTTAAAACTGAAAAACACTTTTCTGTCTTCAGGAAAACAATACGCTTAAATATAAACTAGAATTGCTTAATTAACAAGAACGGCCACTGGTACCCCGTGTAAACCTGTCAAATACAGGGAACACCCCCCCCCCTTCACCTCCCCCCCCCCCCCCTCTACAGGACTTGAGACTCTGAAGCATGCTCACAACAAATACGTAGTTCTAGCAGAAATCTCTGCTGGTCTACCCGTGGTAATCTCAACGAAATAACAGGGCTCGCAAAGTGTCCATCTCTTGGCCAAAAAACTTTGTCCAATGCACTAGAAATACTAGGGAAAAAACGTTCAGACATTGAAAAACAAAAGATGCAAAAGGAACTTTGGCGACATTCTGTAAAACGTAGAGGATACACTAACTCAATACTGTAGTTGACTATTATTTAGTGCCTTTTCAAGCCCTGTTTCAAAGCATGCGTAAAAACTCTTAGCTTATTCTAAACCATCATACGTTTTGGACCTAAAAAGTACAACTGGGTCAGAGTAAGGGCACATCGATCTGCTGAATTCAAAACAACCAAAGCAGTTACACAGTAAACAGACTCGTCCCTCAGGCTTTATCCAGAAAACTCTTCCATGCCTTAATCTATATCACACTAGAACTGTGTCTGTCGGAACACAGATACCCCAAACAATCGAATAATTTCATTTAAAGTCAATTCAACTGCAACAAATGTTAACATTTGTAATCAGCACTAACAGCAAACAACAATGTCACAATTTGAAATTCGAAGTCTGATAAAGACCTTCTGTGATCTTCAGTGACCTCTGGGTTACCAAAATTTAATCAACCAGAGAGGTCAAGGTCACTCGCATTCAGTTTTATCACTTAGTTTACATGTTCTGGCAGATTCGTATTCACGAGATGCAAAAGCCCTTGAGATGCAAAAGCCCTTATGAGCTCCAAATATCACAAGATGGGAGGACAGTACATTAATACTCAAAGCAAGTTTCATTCAAGTCTGTTCCCATGGTTTGGCAGAATCGGTTTGGCAAGAACTCCCCCCTCTCCTGTCCCGCATCCCCCCTTCACACACCGGTGGCCACACAAAAGCCCAACTGTTGTCCTTACCGACGCCTTCATTTCGGGAATGCAGTAACTCGGTAAGCGGTGCTGTGGCCCCTTCGTGCTCGATCACCTCGGCACCTTCTTTCTCCGAGGCGAGCTCGCACAGGACGCCCGCGGCAACGTGCTGTATGTTCTCAATGGGTGAGTACAAGAGCTGTACGAAAAGTGGTATCGTGCTCAGGCCTCTGCAAACACACATCCCGAACATTTACTACAATGGGACGACAAGATTACGTCGCGTTTTAATTTTTTTTTTTTTTTTTTTTTGGGGGGGGGGGGGGATAAACAATCTTGTCAATGCCGGTGCGATTTGAAAACGTCGCTTTTGCTTCGACTTCTCTCAAAACTTAGCTTGAGGTACCAATATTCCTGGACGAATGTTGTATGCAACAGTAATCCGCTCCCACCCCCATATCTAACCGATTACCTTTGTGAGTGATTTGGCTTCACTCAAAAACTGAGGCACGAGTTACCCGATGACGGCCCTGCTGTTCTGCTCTCATGCAGAGCTCCCACTGTGCCCTCGACAACACTCACCCCCCCCCACCCAACATCCACCAATTAGCTGGATGCTTTCAACCTACCCAAACACTAAGGCAGTTACCTGATGACAGCCCTGTTGTTCTGCTCTCTGGCTAAGATATGCAGAGCTCCCACCGTGCCCTCGACAATCTCCTCCATGCGCACGCCATCAACATAGGCGCCGGAGCCGTTCTGATTGCCCATTGACTGACGCTGAAATATACGGTTCCCATATCATGCATGACAAAGAACAACCCCTTCTAATAAGATTCACTTGATGCGGCCCATTTCCTCACCTATGACGTCACAACAATTATGATATCGTATTTACCCTTTTTTTTACCGTATTATTTAAATCATGGTGTTCAAATGTGAAATTTACATGAATTAATTTACGCATTTTATCTTTGTTTTGTACCAGACGCCAGCAAAAAGAACAAGTCCTTTCCGCGTCACCCCTTCAGACGTTTCATAACCCGCGCCTACCCTTTGCGTGTCTTGATGCGCGCGTATCATCAGCTGCACAATGCGCGGTATGGCGCCATGCTCCCGCAGCGGCGCGTGGTTGGCCGGGCAGAGGGCGAGGTTTCGGATCAGCCCTATGACGGCCTTGATGAGGGGCCAGCGACTGGGTGGGTGCAGCAGCTTCACAAGCACGGGCAGGCCGTAGTGCAGGCGCACCGCGTTCTGCGCCATTTCCGCTTCCGGGTGACGGCTCGTCAAGTGGCGCAAGGCGCACACCTATAAATAATTGATGCATAACGTGCAAAAAAATCACCTAAAAGTAATTGATGCATAACGGTGAAAAAAAAAAAATCAAGTTTCAGAATTTATACGTGAAAACCCAAATTTTTCCTCACGTTTCAATAAGCTGCGATTATGAATTCTTAATGGAACAGACGAAGTGGGTTAATCACACAGCGGTTAACCGCATAACTGCGTACTTGTTCAAAATCCCTTGCAGACCTGTCCCGTTTCAAAATGGGTCGGATAACAGCAGCAAAACCTCAAACAACCAGGAAGAGAATACTAATGTGCACGTACCGCTGGCTCTGTGATATCCTCACGGTCTCCCGCCTGCATGATGGTCCTGACGAGCGCCTCGATGCCTCCCACCTGGCACACTGTCACCTTGTTCTTGGTGTTGTTGCACGTCAAGTTCGACAGAATGCCAGCCGCACACGTGACGATGTTGATGTCGTTGGAGGCAAGGAGCTGTACCAGCGAGCTCAGCAAGTTCTCCACTCCGTCCTGAAGTAAGAACAGTGACACTCGTAGACTCTTGGTTCTATTTTTTAAGATCCACACCACACCAGCTGCAGCACACTTATGGCAATTTAACCATGGAATCGTACATTAAACATGTCAGATAATATAAGCATTCAGGCTAACATCTGCATCTACGCCCCTTCCCTCCCCCACCCCCGCGTCTGTTCAACAAATGCCACACATGGAATGGACTCTTACACATTTCGTGGACCCTTACATATTTCGGGGACACTTACACATTTCGTGGACACTTACACATTTCGGGGAACCTTACATATTCCGGGACAATTAAATATTTCGTGGACACTTACGCATTTCGGGGGACACACATTTCGGGGACACTTACGCATTTCGGGGGACACACATTTCGGGGACACTTACGCATTTCGGGGACATTTACACATTTCAGGGGACACACATTTCGGGGACACTTACGCATTTCCGGGACACTTACACATTTCGCTGACAGTTACACATTTCGCTGACACTTACACACTTCGCTGACACTTACACATTTCGTGGACACTTACACATTTCGTGGCAGCATCGGACAGGTTCCGCAGCGTCCACAAGCAATTCTGCACAAGCCTCTGGCTCTGGTGTGTCAGGTTCATGGCCAGTGCCTGCAGGCCGCCTGGGAGAAACACACACACACACACGGATAAACAACGTCACGAGATGAGCTGTAGTTACATTGTTATATATTTTCCATAATATTTTTTTCAGCCATTAAGTTCCTTGTGAAGAAGCTAGGAAGCATTAGTTTTCTTGAAAATATTTTCAACTGATCATCTAATAATTTAAGAAAAAAAATATTTTTTTTTTCACTTCTTCTCACCGGCTTCGACAATGGCTGGCTTGTTGCTGGCGCAGACGGACAGAACCTTGAGCACACGGGACGTCGTCCATAACAGCTTCTCGTATGTGTACGTCCTCATGACGTGTACGAGCGCCTCGGGCCCACCGCTGGCCAGGATGATTAACTGTAATAGCCAGGAAAATTAGCTTTTAAATCTCCATCTGCTCAGAGACCATTCTAATTTTAGCGAGTTTGGTTGAATCAAAATTTTTTTACCAATCTAATTTTAATGTCGCTGATTTAAGCAATGGTTTTGAGCAATTTAGGCAAACAACGGAACTCAATCGGAACTCAATGGACTCAAAGTTCGATACGAGTACCGTGCGCTATTGTCAATCACAGTGATTAATCAATGGCTGAGCTTAGGTTAATTAGGACAGACGTAAAAGCAATTTCTTCATAGTAACGTTCGAACCTTGCTCTCCTGGTTTCCGTAGGCAAGAATCTGAAGGCAGTCTGTGGTGATGGCGAGGAATTTGACATTGTTCCTAGCAAGAAGGGCCACCATTTTCTGCAGACCTCCAGCAAGACGCACGGCCATTTTGGAGCCTTCCTGATGCAGCAACAAGTTGTGGAGGGTTGTAATTGCGTAGAACAGAACCGACTCTACTGGAGAACTGAAAATGAATTTAAAAAAAAAAAAAGTTTAATTTTGATTTCAGGATTGTAGTTACCTAAAGTAAGCATCGACCTTTCCCTCGCCCTGACAGCTATTAATTTTTCAACCAGTCTATTTTTACAATTGCTGGATGCACCAAGATGATCCAAGGGCAAGACCGCGAGATGCTTCTGAAAACAAAGCTCTGTGATGGCCAGATAGAATTACCTGAGAAGTTTCACCAGCGCTGGGATGCCGCCCGACTTGAAGAGAGCGAGCAGGCCCTGGCGATGATGGGACAGGTTGTGGAGCGTGCCCGCGGCACTCTTGATCGTCTCCATGTCGTTACAGTTCTGCATGGCGCGCACCAATGCAGCGACCATCTACAAGCATCAAGCAGCAGTATTTACTTTTCTTTGGACCGTGTCTATTCGATAAAATCCAAAGCAACATTCTTAACTGTTCAACCAACCCCCCTCCCCCCTACCCCCAGAAATAAATCAACATGTGCGCCTGATAATGTGAAACGCAATGTCCTTGAGTAACTGAAAAAAAAAAAAAAACACATTTTTTCCTAAAGCGTCTACCTGTGGGGAGTTCATGATGGCGTGCCGGCTGGCCTCTTTCTTGGACAGCTGGTGAACCATCATGGCGGCCTGGCTGACCACCACCTGATCTTCATCATTCAACAGCTTTGTCAACTCCGGAATGGCCCTCTGTGCTAGATCTGCATCGTCCTGAAATACACACATTTTCTCATTTTAATATCAACGCCATCATTTTTTTTTTTCACTTTTAAAGTTGATTGACTGCTTGAACTCATCTTTTTGAGGCACAATCTTGTTATCTTGCATGTAGTTTTCATTTTTTGTTTTATTGTTTTACTGGGTTTTTTTTATTTTTATTTCTGTATTATTATTAGTATTATTATTTTTTCTTTGAATATCGGGTTTCAAACTGGTAAAATACTGCTTCAGTAATTCAGTCCTTAAAAGTTTATTATAGGTCTTATTTTGAGAAGTTTGCATGTCTCAAATTGCTACACCACTATAGAAGAGTCATTAAGCGTCACCTGATAATTGATCAGGTTGACGACAGCGTGCTTGAGCATTTGCGAGGGCTCCGACAAGCGCTGGACGGCCGTGGGCTGCTCGGGATGGATCTGCGTGGACGGGATCTGGATGCCCTCCTCCAGGGTCTCCGGGAACATGGCGGCACGCACGCGCTGCGAGCGCGTCTGATTCAACTGCTGATTCATCTCTGCAAATGACGTAATGAGATAGCACTTAAATTCTCCAAAACAGGGATCTTGCAGAAACGACAACACTTATCAACATAAGTTTTAATGATGTTGGCTACCGATGTCTTCAGCTATTTATAAAGGCTAGGAAGGACAGCGATTCCATTAATTACAGCGCAGCTGAAATTTTTTAATTATATTTTAAACACGTCTGTGAAGAGAGGATGGTCGCAGTTCTTCATGGCAATATTTAAGGATTTCCCTGCTAGACCGTGACTCACCGTCAACCTGCTCCTGTGTGAAGCCCTGGTTATATCCCTGGTCAAACTCAAAGCCTCCCATCATCTGCTGTGTGTCTTGCTGGGGTGGGGCGGGCGGTCCGTCTTGCTCCATTGTGTCCTCAATACCATGCTTGCTGCTCACGGATGGAGCCTAAAAAAAAAACAAGGCAAGGGCGAAATCAAGACAGGATAAAGGCACGCCCCTCGCTCTGTAAAAATCGCGCCAATCAATCGCATGGCAATGCTATGTAAACTGGCTGTCAATGTATCTTTCCCACTGATCTGGAACGTGTTGGATCTCAATTTTGTAACTGAAGAATGCTTGAAACGACGACGCTGGTCCAACAAATTTGAGACATTTTCTCCCAGTTCTTTCGCATATGCCATAAAAATCTGTCACTCACAATGTTTGACGCAGATAACTGGAACAACGGGGACTGTCGCAGGGATACTGTACAACGACCAGCGGGGCGTTACCGCTACGTACCTGAGTCGTGGCTCCGGACTGGATACCAGAATCCATGTAGTTGTTTGTCCACATCATTGTCTTCTGCTGATTGTCCATCTGAGGCATACCCTCTGCAACAACAACACTGTATGTGAGGCATTTTATGTGTGTGTTGTACTCACGCCGTGACAACTTTTATTTCCCAGACAAACGAGCAATCAGTAATTGCCATATCCCCGGCAGTGGGTGTAATTAATAAGGCGGGTGCTGTACCTCCCACACAACTACACTTTATTGTTGTTATGCACACGAAATGAGAACCGAATCCGGCAAATTTTTAGAGCTATCGTCTAGAAAACAAAGTAGACATTGAGATCCCGATTTTGGGATTCTAAGTGCAATTATAGATCCAGATGGGCTTCGATCCGATCAAAACCCCCAAAAGCCACATCTAAATTTCTTGGTTGTTGCGCATATCAAATATGAACCGGATCCGCTCACTAGTTTCGAGGATATCATCTGGAAACCAAAGTACACGTGGAGATCCGGCCAAATACAGATCCAGATGGGCTTCGATCCGATCAAAACCCCAAAAGGCACATCTAGATGTCTTGGTTCCTACGCATATCAAATATAAACCGGATCCGCTCACTAGTTTCGGAGATATTGTCTGCAAACCCAAGTTAGTACATATTGAGATCCAAATTTTGGGATTCTAAGCCCAAATACAGATCTAGATGGGCTTCGATCCGATCAGAACCCCAAAAAGGCACATCTCGATGCCTTGGTTGTTACGCATATCAAATATAAACCGGATCCGCTTACTAGTTTTGGAGATATCGTCTGGAAACCAAACTACACGTGGAGATCCGGATTTTGGGATTCTAAGTCCAAATACAGATCCAGATGGGCTTCGATTCGACCAAAACCCCCAAAAGGCACATCCAGATATCTTGGTTGTTAGACATACCAAATATGAACTAGATCCGCCCACTCGTTTTGGAGATATCGTCTGGAAACAAAACTGGCGACTGACGGACGGACAGACGGACACAATGCGCTTCTATATCCCCCGCCTCTGGCGCGGCGGCGGGGATAATAAATTTGAAGCACACGAATCCGGGCCAACTTGACCCCAATATAATTAGTTTCCACCATAAAGCAAATAGCAGCCACATAAGACCACGGGATCATTCGCATTTTATATAGCCCAAGTATCTATGCATCACAATGGAACCGAATATTCAAAGCTGAGGTTTCAAGTCCTACCTATGTCCATGTAGTTCTGCTGAGGGGTACCGGGCATCTGCTGGTATGACGTCATCGTGCTGGTTTCCTGTGCGTAGTCCTCTTCCGTGAATAATTAGGTCAAGCAAAGGTCATAGACATCCACCCTACAGAAGATATTCACAATAATTATTTCCAATAAACGTTCACTGGTTCGAAGACATACTTGTAACAACACTAGAATCTTCGTGCTCATTCTTTTATGTCCGAGTCACTGCAAAATATGCTCCTGTAATTAACACCAAATCAACAGTGGATTCAATACAGCACAAAAATAAATAAAAATTTGCACACACAACATCCCAATCAACACCAGTTATGAAGTTCCACGAAACTCATTTTAGAACTTGGAAAATTCCCGGTCGCCACGCAACACACGAATCCCACGGCACGTCTCCATGCCCACGACACAACGAGGTGTCTTCACTGTAAAGGCTTTACTGACACCCGAGAGCGAAAGTTACCAAGGAGACAATGCTCCTGCAGCTGAATGTTAAAAATACGAGAGAAGCCAACAACAAACATGGCACACCTGAATGGACAAACCTAAGTTACATAACAGATTTATCTGTTATGTATACACACAGAGCAGATGGATGTTTTTCAAAAAGTAGTTCCGCTCGGCACTCCCCAGTGGGAATGCCGAGTGAAAAGGTATGATACACAACAGACCGAATAGCTGAAGAGCTTGGAAGTTACCACCCGCCCCCCCCCCCCTTCCCACATTCACGCCATTGCCCACATGTGACACGTTGATAAATTTTCGTTGTTGCAGCATTTCATACATACATGTTTCGACCATTTTGCACACAGCATATGCCACTTTTTGTTGCTCAGTAAGTTGATACAGAAACACAGTAAACAAATCTTATACATAACTACCCTCGTGACACAATATCCCGGTGTCAACTGAAGTGACAACCGGCATTCTTTTTTTTTTTTTTTTTAAATGAGTCATGAAGCAGGTGTCACTTCTCGCCTGACATTAAAAAACCCCACAAGTGCTGACGTATTAATGCAATTATTTCACAGCAAATGTATCTTTTTGTCCTACGCGGTTATGTCATGCGTGAAATAAAGGGTTAGAAAAAAGGCCACAAGTATCACCGTTCTCACAGTGAAGTGCTTATACCTCTGCATACGTCAATTGCATTATTGACATACTGTCACTCGTGTGAATAAGAGATTTCCGATTAGTTAACGTGTCTACATTTCATGCATTTCTCACTTGAACTACAGCAGTACAATGCATGAGAGCGTATTGTGTTTTGTGTTGTGTTTCGGAAGTTGGAAGTCTACAAAACTATTGCTAACTTGTTGACAAACACCGAGAACGGACATATTTAAGAAAATCCACACCTTTAACCCCACAGGCTACAACATAACCACAAAAATCACAAAGCCACTGAATTCCGTAGCACAGTCTATTGACAAGGCTTTTCCTCCGCCTTCCGATTTCCATACATTGTGAACATTTGCATCTGGTTTAGAACGCAAGAACTATAACCTTAACGTATGATCACCTGCATCGTATTCACAGAAGTTAACTGCGCAGTTAACCAGATTCCCTAAACAGGCAACCAGAACAACCGAAAGTAAATTAATAAATCTGAAATATTCAACAAACAAAAATGCACCTAAGATTGTTTGCATGATACAGCTAGATCAATGATTTTGGGAGATCTTTACTTTATTCCTGCCACAATTTAAACCAACTTTGTAAAGTGTTAAACCACTTTTATGCCAAAAATACTCAATGTATTCAATACACAAAGACACCGAAGACTTTTTAAGGTACAAAGTAAAAATCCCCCCCCCCAAAAAAAAAAAACTGCCAAAATAAACCAAAACGCTCAAAAAGTTTAAAGGCAAGGGACGCAAGCTTTTTCAGTGCTACTGGACCTATTTATATTCTTCGTTTCAAGATTAATCTCTTTTTGAGAGTTTGTTCTCATTTTTTTTTACTTTTAGCACTATTGTAGCCCATTAAAAGAATTGTTGTATAGGCAGTATGAAACTTATTTTATATAATGCTCGATGTATTAAAATTCAGAGAAACTGGACTACGTCTCGAGGAGTACGTCTATCCCCCACCCCCACCCCCCCACCCCCTGGGCGATATGATGTATGTCAGGCTTTTGCGTGTTGAGTCACTGTTGACTACGCAAAATTTAAAAGTGGAAGAATAGGTTGACACATTTAAACGAATCAATCCATTAACCAGTAGGCGCGTGAGACTGCCGTAAGTACAGCGCCGATTTTGAAAAATCCGCCATTTTGTCAATTTAAGTCCCATCCGGAAAATTCTTGGTCACTGCACTGCGAAGGGGTCCAGAGAAGCCGTGTACAAACTTTGAAACGACTCTATCTATCAATGCGGCCTGTAGGCGCGTGAGACTGCCGTATATACGCTAAGCCCAGTGCCAATTTTCCAAAGTCCGCCATTTTATCATATCTTTCCCATCCGTAAATTCTTGGTCATTTTTGCACTCGCTCAAGGGTCCAAAAAAGCCGTGTATAAAATTTGAAACGAAACCATCTATCAATGCGGCCTGTAGGCGCGTGAGACTGCCATATATACGCTAAGTTCAGTGCCGATTTTCAAAAGTCCGCCATTTTGTCAATTTTTTTTTCCGATCCGAAAAATTCTTGGTCAATGCACTGCGGAAGGATCCAGAGAAGCCTTGTACATAATTTGAAACGAATCATTTATTAATGTGGCCTGTAGGCGCGTGAAACTGAAGCGTGACAGACGGACAAACAGACCGAAAAGTTCAAAACTATATCCCTCCGTTCCACGGCACGGGGAATTATAAAATGTATATACACGGACAGCACAGGTCCTACAATGACTGCAAAACCCCAATTATTAATACTACAGAACTAAAGAATACTACAGAATCCTAAAAAAACCTTGCACAAAAACCTGGAACCTGGAAAATTTTAGGAATCGATCTGCAGAGTTTTTCCAAGGTTTTTTTTTCAAAACATTTTTCAATTTCCAGGTGTTTTGCAGGTTCGGGTTTTCATTTCCATGTTTTCTCCAGGTGCGTCGGAACCCTGACTCATTGTGACACATATTGCTTAAATTACGTACGAAGTGCTTTTCGCAAAGAGTACAAAAACGCAAAGGCACGAGATTTACAGCTCCGATACATCAGTGTTTTTACCAGAGGGGGGACTTAGGGGATTTCTCCACATCTCTCACCATTTTAGCCCCCTTTTTGGAAAACGAGGGGGATAAAAATCCCCCAGTGAAATCGAAAAAGCCCCTTCTTCTTCTACCGAGGGGGTTTTGTGTTCGATGGTCGGATGAACATTACAATTTAATTAGTCACCACTGGTCATTTTGCACACCACAATTTGTGTGGAATCGTTTCATATTTACGAGAACAATCCCTAAAATCTTCCTTTCTGCTTAAAACAAAATGGCCACGGTTTAGAATACATTAATTGAACATAAGTACTTTTGGATCTTGTCTAGGATTCCTACGACATCACCTACCATGGGGAAAAAAGCCCCCATTTTTTTACAGAGGGGGATATTAAGCCCCCTGTCCTTCCATCCTTGGCAAAACACTATGTTCAAGGACAAATCCTTGCGATCAAATATTATGAGGAGAGGGGGCCTGCAGTCGCCGACACTTCAGCAAACCGTCTCCTTGCAAAAGTGCACTTCACCTCAAAAATTTAACTTATTTTGTATATCTTTTATTTTTACAACAAATTTCAGGCGATACATGTATCAGGTTTCCATTATGAATCTACAATGCATGTAGCAAGTTGGCTTTATAAAATAAACCTAAATACGGAGAATTGGTAAAGCTCGTGAACTGCAAGTCATTGGTGGTTGCGAGTTACCACGTATGTAGATACACGACCAATGTTTATCATGCAGAAATCTACTAAAAGGTATTTTAACTTCTCCAGTTCCATTAACCCATTAACTTTTGTAGGGATGATGGCCTGAGTACAAAGGATAATGTGTCGGGATACTCTTTACGGATGCCTCACAGAAATTTATACGCGCGAAAAGTTGCAAAAGTTCGTGCGCACTTACAGAAGTCAGACGACCAACCGTCTTTTTTTTCTTTTTTGTTTTGTCTTTCAAGCAAAATTCGCGATGCAACAAGGATGCATTCGGGAAAATCTCGATGCGTCTTTTGTATTTTGAATGCAGCAATGCTGCAGGATGCACGCTTATCCCAATCACTGCATTCTGTAATTATTTGTTCTCTGATTTCTGTGACCAAAAAGCGAAGGTCATATCAGTCATATGAACGAAAAACGAGTCACCTGGAACTTGGCCCCCATGATTCCCTGCAGCCATATTGGCGTGGAGAGTGGCTCGTCCCAAACTCCCAGACTGTCTATCTTGACTGACACTGGCAGTTTGGAACGAACTACGAGGAAACGCAAAACGGGCACAAGCTTTGACAAATTTACACGCGAGTGATGAGCTGACTTGGAGCTATTCGTCTTTTTTGACACCAGCATGTAATTATCAAAAGTTGGCAAGAACATTGCGTACAGACTGTTTATACGGATTAAAGGCCTAAAGCAGGAGGTTCTCGTACAAGTTTGAAAATTCCATAATCTGCTCGATTATTTTGTCACTGCCATAAATTAACCAGCTTTGAATAACTCACCTCAAGGGCAAAAACTAAGTCAACATTTGAATCTCCTGGAAGGCTAACTCTAAAGCCAACAAATGATAAAATATCGAAAACTTCACTGTCCGAAATTAAATGAAGTAAAACTGTGTCAAATATGGCGTGCTTTGTTGAAATGCACCTGTAAACACCTACGCTATAATAATTAGTCCATAACATTCCAAAGTTTATCTGGCCATATTGTTCATTAAACCGAAGCCATGGCCGAATTTCATAAAAATTAAACAAGTTAATAAAAATGTGTACGATTTTAAAAATAAATATTTGATGCTACTAATTTTTTGTGCACTGCATTTAAAGTGTTTTGAAAAAGGACTTGATAACTCCTGTGTGTATTCCTCCGCCATGTGTCATTTAAAAAATATGCAAAGTACTCGAACTGACCAATGGCGAGACTGCACTGACCAGTCGGTGGAAAAACACTCATGAACGCCAGTAAGACCGTGGCATTGTGTTTAAAACACTGGGTCTCATGAACACCCGAACAAGGGCAAGAAGCATTAAGAAAGCGGCCACTGCAAACCCGTATAAATAGACGAATTTACAATAAATGAGAAGCACTGTCATTTAAAAAGTGCTGTTGAAAAAAAGAAACTTTCCTCATCAGATTTTCTTTGTTGTGTTGAACAACTAGAATATGAAAAACAATTTTAGGCCAAACTAAAGCACACACAACTCACCGTGAAACAGTTTTAAATTGCACCGGGTATAAAGTGTTCATTGTGGTCTAGAATTTCACAACGAAAGTCAGATATTGCATGGAACGATATTCAATGATCAGCGGTTGATCGGGGATGGAGGGGAGGGGGGGGGGCACTCCCACGTTTTGCCATGCGCAGGCCCGTGGCCAGGGGGAGAGCTTTCTATGGGCTCTATATATAGAACCCCCTAAATGCGAAAGTCATTAAGAACTGGAAAACTTTGCACTTTCGCAAAAAAAAAAAATCATACTAGAAAACTTAATTGGCACTTTGGCATTTTAGAACCCCCCCCCCCCCCCCGAAAAAAAAAAGATTTCCTGGTTACGGGCCTGATGCGTGCCCATCACTTTGCAGTTGTGGATACAGGTTTTTCTCAAGAAGCGGTGGGGGGGGGGGGGGGGTGGTTACGTCTGAAAGAAAAACAAATCGCCCGAAATAGCGAGTTCACCTGTTAATATTTTTTTCGGATTCGGGAACCGCTCCTCCCCCTGAAAAGAACCCCTATAACCGTGGAGTTTGAAATATTTACTTTTTTGGGTTAAAGACGGAGTATTGAATGAAAATTGGTTATGTCGAAATTAAGGTACGGGCGCACCTTGATTATTCTCAGTCACCCCTTTCTCCGCGTTTTTCACATGTAAATACCGACTGCCCCCCCCCCCCCCCCATCCCCGGGGGAATCGGGTTGTTCGCTTAAGTTTACCTTTTACTGTCATACATGAAAAATGATATTTGTCCTATGAGAACCGTTTATTAATTGTGTAGTGGTTATTTTCGTCCCAGCCCGCCGAAGGTTTCATATTTTTCTAATTTACTCACTCAACTGGAATTTAAAAAAATAAACTGCAGACAGCATAAGCTGTGGCCGATACCGCATTGAATCTACTGGGCATAAAAACGCAATTGTTGCACAGGAACTGAAGGCTTGCTTTTCTGGGACGAAGCTGGGCACAAATTTAAATGCAAATTCCCACAATTTTTTCTTGATGTGGTTATTTTGTTTTGATCGACATGAAAAACATGGTATGAAACTATAGGTATAGAATCTCAAATGAGTTCAATGGTTTCAGGAAACACAAAGATACCACGCCGACTGAGAAGCGGACGGCCATACAAGTCACATATTGATATGATCATGACTATGCCAAAGTGGGTCATAAAAACACCAAAAATTTATTACAACTTTATTACAAAATGCATTCTGGTAAATGTACGATATCAATCGATAAACACACAAATCTTGACGCACACATATTTCATGAAATGACATTATTTTAACACATGACAAAACACCATTACGAACCAAGACTAAACACTGCTATAGTTACGAACCCCTGGAAAATTTGCAACACGATTAAGTCTTTGGGACATGCAAACTCAGCGACTTGCTATTACTGAAAAACTTTTTATGCGAAAATCCAAAGTCTTTCCCACATCTTGGAATGGTGTTTCCAAACAACAAAATACAATGTTATATAGCATCTGAAATGAGTCTTTATAAAAACTTTATCTAAAGAAGTGTTTCCTTTTCAAATATTGCATTGCATTTTGTTGTTTTCCGTCCTTTGAACTGTACAAAAAATAACTGCATATATTTGATACAAAAATAAAAAAAAAGAAAATAAAATATAGGGGTGGGAGAAGGGGAGTTGATAAAGAATACGGGAATGGTTACGCATTTGATAGAAGCAATCCTCGCTGTTGAATTGGTCAAATTATTTTCTTCTTTTTTTTTTAAGTTCTTTACATATCAAATTTATCAACTTCCTTGAACTGCTTATTATATTATTACAACTATCATTTAATCATGATAAACGTGGCTGCAGAAAATAGTTTTAAAATCTTTGTTAAACCTCTGAAATACTTACACACTGAACACTCCTTATCGTACAATAGAGACTGATAACACGTTCGCTTTGTTCTCCCGACATATATATTTGTAAATGCCTTGTGTGACAAAGCCGTGTCACATATTCGACCAAAAATATTGATCACCCTCCGAACGAGCCGATCAGTTTTAGAAATCAACGCAACCTAGGCGTTTACCATAAGAAAATATCTGAAGATTGTTTGTTCAGCGGCTTTCTGCTATTTTTTTGTTCACTTGTGTGTGAGTTTCTTCATTCTACAATTACCTCTTGAAAATGAAAATGCAATGTACTTGTATTGTGTAGGGGATTTCATGTGTTGTGACTGTGTGCGATGAAGACCGCACTTGTATGAGCGCATGCTGATCACAAGGTGCAACGAGAAAAAAAAAAGACAAAATTTTCACCATGACGCTGCAAAACCCCTTACAATATCCCTACGTCATCTACCGAAAACACTTTCGAGAAATGAAATCGCACTTGAAGTATAACCTCGTAATGTTGATCAAAGTTTATATCAAGCATAAGCTCGTTTAATTTGATTCACGATTCGTTCCATTTTTATGAAATTCCACAATATCAAAGCAGACAACTGGTGGGTTTTCGATGTTCTTGTGACGATGAACAACGTTGTGGGGGTCTCGTACGGCGGCCAATTATCTGCTGGGATTTGGTCATTTACACCACTAAATAAGCAAGAACGGAACACACACTCCTGTCCAAAGCCAAATGTCATGAAGTGGGAAAGTTTTTTTTTTAACTTATCTGAATACTAAAGCACCAATTTGCAGTTTCCAAAGGCTGCTACCTTCAACTTTTTAAAAAATAAATTATATAAATAAACAATGTATAATTCTGTTATCGGCGCCCCCTGCCCCGACCATTATCATTCCCGGGGGGCAACGGTATATTTGCGGTGTTGATTCTACCAGCTCGGGGGTCATTAGGAGGGAGAGGTATATTTGGGGTTGGTAATAGTCCAGCACCATTGTTTAAGATCGGTCCCCGAACTGCAGGGCGTGCTGTTCGTGGATCTCCGGAAACTGACGGGCGAGCTGTTCGTGGATCTCCGGAAACTGACGGGCGAGCTGTTCGTGGATCTCCAGGAAATCTTCCAATGTTGCCTTAAAAAAAAAAAAAAAAAGTGCCCATGTTTAAATCCGTAAATTCTAAATTTTTCATCTTTTTTATATCTTTTCGTTTTCTGGCCGTTATTTTCTGTCACTCTTCACAAAACGATTTTCACTTTTCCCAAATTCTTCAATAACAGTACACACATAGCAAACATTCAGCCAAGAAACCAAACCTCAGTGCAATTCGGAATAACAACATACATAATTCACACCAGTCATCATACAGCTTTGTCTCTTTTTTTATTTTCTTTTTTATAAGTAAAACAAAGCCACAAGAACAACCGGAACTGTCTGTCGACGAGCTGCCAATGACAAGGCTCAAAACAAGGCCAACTAGACTTTCGATTACTTCACAGTGATAGGGATCCCGTGTAATGCGTTGACAACTTGGATGTCGATATATGTAACCCACACTTCTCTGGAGAAGCTTATTATGCTTGGGGATTTTCAACCCTTTGGTTCATTGAATTCGTACGATTTGGTAAACTGTTCCCTTTTTTTCCGCTAAAAACTTGTCACACGAACTCCTCTGAGACGACTAGGACTGCGACGACTGCATAGTTCAGCGTGTCTAGTTGGTGAACCTTTTTTTTTTTTTTTTTTAGAAATTCATAAACATTGTATATGCAAACAAAGGCTGAAGCCCATTATGGAGCCGTCAAACGGTACGATTGGGCAGTTAAGGAACATGGTATATCAGCATAGTCATATTGATCGGCCAACTGTACACAATGAGAGCGATTATAGCAAATACTGTTGACTGCAGCCTTTCAGTTTTCCCCATTTGCTAATCAGCTGACCAACCTGACCAGTCATCTTTACCGACAGGATTACTTGTGTTGGGTGATATTTGAAATTTAATCGCTTTCATGTGACTTCTGTACTCCAGAGGTGTTTTACACATCTTTTTCTTGTTTTTTGGGAATGGGATGTATTGCAATCGGAACTTTTAAAATTACACATGTTTTTGTTTAACTAGCTTTAAAATGCATTGTTGAAGTGCAAATTTCTAGTCTCAAATGAAAAACAATATTGGAAAGCGTTGGAAAACATTTGGTATCAATATTCACAAAGGCTTAAAGGGAAATGCGGGTATCTCACCTACAATTGACATTTCCTTCATACTTTCACAGTTTAATGCTTTGAGGGTATACATTTAAAAATTGAAAAGAAAAAGGGGGGTCACCGATGTTATAAGAGAAATAAAGATACTGAAAGGTCGCGTACTTTTACTATGGAAACCATTGGGAAAACCAAGAAATTTCATTCAAAATGCAAAATTCACACATAATCACAATTGACAATCGCCTCATTTTTTCCCTGTTTGAAGAACACGTCACACGAAATGTTTTAAGCAAATAAAAAATATATGTCACCGTATCAATAAGAGAATTATACGATCTTTTTGACAAAATCCCATTGACGCAATGGTTAAATGGTGAAAACAGTGTAATATGCTTTTAATGGGCAAGATATCAACACAGGCGGTTCTAGGAACAAAATATCAACACAGACCATTTCTGGACACGAGTCTATTTGTCTTTGAAAAGAATTTTTCGATGTAGACGGAGTTAATAGTTATTTATACTGTGTAAACATGGATTCAAACTCAGCGATATTCAATGTAATGCGCATTTCGGTCGCTAGATGGCGCAGAGATACCCGCATTTCCCTTTAAATTAAGTTTCTGTCTTTGTGTTATCGTCTTTCATAAAAGTGATCACAGCAAATCTTAATACTGATGTTTCTAAATAAATTGCAATCATTACTCCCCTTCTGAGTATCATTCAAATATCACCCAACACAAGTAATCCTGTCGGTAAAGATGACTGGTCAGGGAATTTCAGCGAATCTGTATAATTTTAAAGGTGAAAAACCAGCGAATCTGTAGATTCGCTGAAAATTTTCAGCGAATCTACAGATTCGCTAAGTGAGTCAGCGAATCTACAGATTCGCTGAAATTTTCAGCGAATCTATAGATTCGCTGGTTTTACAGATTCGCTGTAACATATATACATATATATATGCATATATGTATATATATCAGTTCGCCGAGATTGCTCTTAAAATGAGATCAACAAGCTCTGGTTGTGACCATCCAAAAATGTCAAATTTAATATTGTTGTCTCCCACAGGAAGTGAAGCAAAGATTCTAGATATTTGTTCTCCATGCCAGTGGAAAATACCATTGAAAACAGAGTATAGGTAACTTTAGCGCATGTAAAACTGGCAAAATATACTTGTGACCCATTAGTTGACTAAAACAGCCGCAAACTGGAGAAAACAGGAAAATCTCAAACAGCAGGGAATGATTACAAAAAAATGCTATAAACAGAAAACAGACAAAAAAATGCACGTCTTCTATTTATTTCTATCTAAACATTTATCCATCAATTTGCATTAAAAATCAAAATCGCCGCATTGAACCTGATTGGCCTTGGTACGGGGCATTCATATTGCTTGGGTTGTTACTCAGGTGCCCGGGGTAGGGTGGCTGCATGGATAAGCCGTTCTGTTGGTTATTCATGCCTTGATCTTCTGTGGGAGATTTCCTTTGTTGAGAATTAAAGTCCTGTAAATCAAAGTTAAACACAACAATACTCAACTCTTTAGCTAAATTTTGAGTTTAACTGTTTAATCGTTTTTTTTTTTTTTCAAGCAAAGGTTAGTTTATGAAAAATTTAGAACAAGACTGTTATATAAAGAGTGTATTCACGAAATGTCTGCGCCCCCCAAAGTTTTTGTTTTTTGTTTTTTTTGGAGGGGGGGGGATGGGGGGGGGGCTCTCACTGAACAATCTTAATGAAAGACTGGTAATATAATGCTTGTAAGTGCACCTAAAAACAGGATAGAAAATGTCAGAATTCAGCAGTCATGTTGACATTTTGCATACCAGTAATCTTATACCATCTAACAACACACGTCATTCCTTGCATCCTACGCTTAACTTGAAGGCAGCATAGTGTGCCGTTTTCACATTTTTCCGACTTCAATTATTTATATTTATTTCATGTTTGAAACTAAAAACAACTGCTGTTTTATAAAACTGATTTCGGACACCAACAATATATTTATGGATATGTCTTTAATGAATTTTAAATATAATTTTGAAATAACAAATTAATTACTAAAATCAAGAAATGAATTTAAGATGAGCTAAGTTCGACGCTTTACTCACGTTTTTATTAGTAACGTACTCCGGATTGAATTCGCTCATATTCGGTAATTCACTAAACTGTAAACAAAACCTGCAAAATAAACAATTAAAAATTGACTAAATTAGAATATAAAATTGACACTGTACTGATTCTCATATATTCAAGAAAACAGGATGTCAAATTGCCACCAATAAAATTATATTTAATCACATAAAATGCCCAGTTTTCTTTCTCGAAGCAATGTAATCATGAGGCCCGGGGGTGGTGGGGGACGCGGTAGTGGGGGGGGAGGGGGGTACGCCATGTGCTGCATCAAGGGCATGGACTGACGGTGTCAAAACTATCAAGGCTTTTTTTCCTCAAATAAATAAATAGAGCAAAGAAACTCACTCTCCGATTCTTTTGATAAAACCTCCTTTTCCTGCATACAATGTGAGACATCCCTTGAACACACCAGTGTACCTAAAACATGATACGTAACAGCGGTACTGAAACAAATACTTCAATGAGCACATTTTTTATGTTGTTCTATTTTAGTTATTGTCGTACTTGTCCGTTCAATCCGGAGGGAGGGGGGAGGGGGGAGAGGATGATTGGGGGTGGGGGGGGGGGGGGGCTGGATCAAGTGTCTTTGGGCGAGGCAAACTCAAATGTCTACCAAGTATTTACAAATTATGCGCATAATTTTCAAGTAAACGGTGATTTTGGAATATTTTTTTATTTATTTCCATTAAATAAATAAAATTTTGGCCTATCGGAGGAGGCAGGATAACCCCCTCCCGTCATTGGATATGACCACTTGGCTTATCGTTCGACTTTGCAACCGTCAGTTAGCAATGTTGGGAAGGTGCAGGTACGGAGGGAGAGGGGGAGGTGGCGGGGTTGGGGGGGAGTGGTTTGCGGCTCTGTATTTAAGATACCACTGTATCTTAAAATCTCCGGGTCGTTTCTGAAAAACGCATTACCCTCCCCCCCTCCCCCCGTGACGATTAAGGAGACTCTTTGTAGGTTAACATGAAGCACTGTTACACAACACTGGTCGACGCTGCAACGTAAATCTTTTCATTTCTAAGCGGCCAAACTAGAACAGTTCCTTTCAATCGTCAGTTCGCAATTCTGGGGGCGGGGAAGGTAGGGAGAGCCCGGGGGGGGGGGGGGCGGGGACGGGAGGGGGGTGATATTATTTTTAAATTATTATTGTATCTCAAGAGCTCCTGTCGTTTTGGAGTGTGATGAGAAAAAAAGTCCTCCCCCACCCCCACACTGGTCACTGATTTGGCAAATACTGAATGAAAATGCTGACCTTTACGGGCCGTGTTCACAAAAGACAACTATGCAGGTAACAATTTCTGTTAACTGTTCTGTAGTTAACAGAACTTCCGAAAGTTAATTTTCTTATTGTCAAAATACATTCCAGGGCTTTACATTAACTTTTTTCGGCACCTGCCCGGTGGGGCAAGTAGATTTCAAATCGACCTGCCCCACCAGCCCTCATACCTGCCCCACCTTTGCCTTTTTTACATATTATTCTTCAATTATTGTATCACAAGTGACGCGACGCTATATTTGGCGCGTGTCCAGACACAGTCCAGCACCCACATATAAACTGGAAACGTTCCAGTGGCTAGTATGTACGTCAGGTGCAGCTAGCGGACACGGATCAATAACTACAGTCGCCTACTTAACAAATATGTTGTTAAGGCATTACGTCACGCCACATCCCCCCGAACGGATCTGCCTACCAGGTGGGGCAGCTAACCGGGCGAGTTTACCTGCCCCACCAGGCCTGTCACCTGCCCTGGCAGGTGGGGCAGTCGTTAATGTAAAGCCCTGCCATCCCTGTGAAAATTGCGTAATTTAGCTAAATCAGCCGATTCCCCTTGTGCAGTGTAGAGTTAACTGCAGTTCACTTGTGTGAATACAGGACAGGTCCAGATTTCCGTTGGTCATCGATATGTTTGTGTTGAATCGAAATATGTCAATAATTGCTGTTGCAGCATTTATTTGGCGTTTTAATGTAAATAAGTCCAATATCTATCGATGTTTTGCATTCAAGCCAACCATGAAAAAAAAAAAAAACAATCATTGACTTCGGAATAGACCAATCAGGTTAAAGCATGCATTCCGGTTGCTAGAGTCATGCAACAATGTACTAAGTTTCTATTTTCATGTTGAGAAAAAAAAGAAAGAAATGACTGGGTGTCGGCCAACTGTTAAAGCCACGGCTCAGTGACATTCCAGCGCCCCATTAAACTCACCCTTTGACAAGTTTACAAATATCACCCGGCTGGAGAAGATCGCCTGCTTCGTCCCATATGGATATATTAACAGATCCAGACTTGTCGGCAACTTTAATCGATCTCACGTCATGTCCATCTTTTGTTCTGTTTGGCTTACCTAGAATACAATTGAAAGTTTTTAATAGTTAAAACTAGAGCAGTGTCAACAGACCACATATTCCCCACAGGCCCCCCATCAGTTAAACACGGCCATCAATAGTCAATCAAGAGCTGAAATTTTCCAAGTCCAGCTGGTCCATTTTCCTTGGACGAACCTGGCCCATTAAAAATACCAATCTGTGTTTGTTCCCATAGAAGCTACATACCGAGTTTCATTAAAATCCGCAGCAGTTTTTAAGTTGTCGTGTTAACAAGCTGTTAATGAAAGACTGACACACGGTCGATCGCATATATTCCCCACATTCTGTGGGGAATAAACAATTTAGATCACTTCTAAGTTACAACTATTTTGACGAATTCCTGAATACTAGCTTATAGGATCCTACCACTGCACAGTGGGTTTAAATATTTACTCGGTACTCGAGTATCGGGCTACCAATACACCTAAACGCATGTCCAAAAAATAAGCCAGCTAGTGAGTTGGATCTCAATTTGACTCCAATCCGGCGATCCGCCAGGCTATTATTTCAAAAACTCTCTACACTTCTACTGTGACCTTGAAATTAGGTAAAGGTCAAAATAAAAATAACGCGCAATACCCACAAAAAATAGGCCATCCATATACCAACTAACACAGAAATGGATTATCAGGGTGGAAATAAATGACTGTGGACACACGGACAGACAACCCCTAAAACTACAGTCCCACTCAGGGGCCTAAGTTCCGGTTGGGGGCTAAAAAACCTGTACACGACTTCGAACCGAGGGATCGCCAACCCACCCCCCCCCCAAAAAAAAAAGAAAAAGGCTATTATTATTGATTTATATCGCTATTATTTCAGCAATCCCTCTCCCCACCCCCAGTACTCCCCCCCCCCCCCCCCCCAAACAAAAAAACAAAAAAAAACAAAAAAAAAACTTGCAAAAAAACTGATTTGTAAGACTAGCCAAAAGAAGATTTCCCTTAAGGGGAAAGAGGCAATTCGTTTGGCCGAAAAAAATCCAACATTTTACTTCGATCCAAGTATTAAGCTATATTATTTCAACACGCCCCCCACCTTCCCCCAGTTTTAAGAAACATTACATTGTGGAGGCAATCGGGTCTACCCCAGGGTTGAGATTTCGCGGTCGCCCGGTCGCCCGTGGCGACCAACTTTTGGCTCGAGCGACCAACTTTTCCGAGTTGATCGCCCCAGTGGCGACTAACTTTTTTCCTGAGTATTTTCAGGTGAATACTGTTGATTTTAAACACCATTTTGTTGTTGTTTTTTTCATTTGCAAAAATTGCGCCGGGCGACTAACTTTTGTGCCGGGCGACTACATTTTCAAAGTTGGTCGCCCTCCGGGCGACCAGAAAATTTTACGAAGTCTCAACCCTGCTACCCCCCTCCCACCATCCCCCCTTTTTTTTTGGTGGAGAAGAGGGGGTACGAGTAATACATTTGGCCGAAGGCTTAAAAAATACACAATTTAATCTTCCATCCCCCCCCCCTCCAAAAAAAAAAAAAATTATTTGCCTCGACACAGCTTGCCAAAACAGGACATTTTTTAAAAAAAAAACGTTACTTGAATCTTGCATTTATTAATAGATCTGGTATTAATTTACTTTTATTATTTGGGGGGGGGGGGGGGGGCAATGCAAATTTTGATTTCAATCAGAGGATCCGATATATACTTATTTCATGACTCCTATTTCAAGAACCTCCCTCGCCCTCCACCCCAATCGAATTGGCCTCAAAGTCTTATAGTGCTAGTCAAAACAAGACCTTTTTTGACGGGGTAGGGGGGGGGGGGGGGCAATGAGCTTAGGCGATAGTTTTTTAAAAAAAAATCCAACACCTGACTTAGAGTGAATTATTACTCGTTTTTTTTTTTGTTTTTTTTTTGTGCGCGGGACAGACACTTAGCGGACCCCCCCCCCCCCCCCCCCAGCCAACCAACTAGAACGGCAGTTATCTAAAAGATCTTGTCCTTGCGCAAGTTAACCACAAAAGCGAACAATGCTCCCCCCCCCCCCCCCCCCTCTTGTTAATGTCTGTGCAAACACTAGGTGCAAACAAGACTTCGTCTTGCTTGTATGCATATTTTACGTGATTTGCCACAGACGCCATCTATCATCTTGACGTAAATAGACTATCCTTTGTGTACTCCAATGTGCCATCTGGTGATGATGGTAGGCGAATCGATTCTTCTATCAGTCGTTGCCAGCTGCATCTTCATCACTATTTGTCTCTTTCTTTCAAATACCTTCTAAAGCCCATGTTATCTCATAAACCAAGTAGCAGGAAAGGAAACGATTTTCTACCAGTTTCGAATCCATGACCAAAACATATATACAAAACTAAAGCCAAAGAATTGATTGTTTCTTCATGAGGTACTTGGTCAAATGAAGTAACAGCAGCTTTAGTTCCTGGTTTTCTTACCTATATCTAAAACGATAAAAACGATGTTCACCATCTTCTGCCCTGGTTTCAAGTCTTTGACTATGCTTAAATTTTCGTTTGTAGTCATTCTGTCTGTTTTCTTGATCAAATTTTGCCCTAAACCTTGTAAGAAATTCTAGTTCATTTTGAGCTAAAAATAGCAACAACTCAGGTCGCCATTTGCAATTGCAGTGGTCTTGATATTCAGCTAAGACCAGGCCAAAATCTCCACTTATTCACATCAAATTAAGGCCGAGAGATGAGCATATAAAACTCTGTAGCCTTAACTATTAATCTATGTGGATAAATATGTGAAAGACTCGGGCCAAAATGGTAAGAAATTCTCTTAAACTCCAAGGAATAACAGACACTTCTTGCTCGTCTCAACTCTCTTTCTCTACTGCCAGCGCAGCGCGCACACACACACACACACAGGTGCTGGCAATCCCACAATGCAATTTCGTTTTTTTTTTTTTTTTTTTGTAGTTACTATTTTCCACACTAGATGACACTAGTTTTCAGAAAGTAGTTCCGGCATGTTGCATGTGATGTGGACTTTGTAATCATTACCCGCAAATTATAAAATCACGTCCTGTGCAATTTCTTCATCAAGATACAATAATAACCTCTAGATTTAGCTCTCCTTACAGTTTGTATAAAATCCTGTATCTTAAATAAGGGACTACCACAGTCGACTGCATAGTCTTTTGTTAAAAATCTATTGTTATCCGTATTTTTAAGCCATTTGCTAATTTGAATTTTTAGACCGCTATCGTACTTCTTGAAATCCGACAAAGAGAATAACTTATTCTCTCTATATTATAAATCTTTAATGTATAATATACCTTTCCTATGTCATTGCTTAATATACAGAGATCTATTATTTATTACTATGTCTTTATTGTTCCATAAAACGCCTCCATATTTATTTTGATTGTATAATTCAGTAAAAACATAAGCATTTCTTGCATAACCACTTGCATTCCAACAAAGTGAAAAAAGTAACACGCAAGATAAGATAAAATAAGACCTTTTTTCTTCTGCCTTTCAGTTAAGTGCTTAAAATTCTTAAAAGAAAATGATCATAATATTTATACTCCTTTTTCAACTGCTCAATACAAAATAAAAAAAAAAAAAAAAAACAAGCTATTTTTCCAGGTATGGCGGAAATACTCAAAACAAATAGAGTAAAAAAATTAAATGAGCAGCATTGGAAAACATAAATATGTAAAAATTCGTGATGATAAGGCTTAATTGTGGTTCAGATATTGAGGTATATGACAGATGGCGGCCTCATAGCTATAGTCTATTTTAGAACACGCTGATCGTTCCAATGAGAATATTTTGTGTGTTAAATTTTATGGCGACGGCCTAATCGTTGTTGAGATATTCAGATTCGAATTAAAACTACCTCGTTGTGGCCATATTACTGTCCAGTTTAAACTGGAATCCATTTCGAATGATAAATGTTGTCGCTCTGGGCGTGTATCGAATTTGGTGACAGTCAGTCTTGTCGTTCTCAACTCTTCTTTTATATGAAATGACGGCGATCTCGTAGCCACACTGAAGTTTTGGAGCAAGCAGAAAATCATTCGGGATGCTGCTGATTTGGTGTATAATTCTGAACCATTAACATAATGAATTGATGAAGTATAAAAGCATAAATAACCCTGTGTTGCTTCTGTGGGAAGCAGAAAGGCAAATATGGCATGCAAAAACACTGAAAAACTGAGCGCTGAGTGGGACTTAAACTCACGACCTCCTGCTTCGTAAGCGGCAACGGTAACAATGAAACAGGTCTCTTTTGATTGGTGAGGGAGCGCCAAGTAGTAGCATTTTTTAACTTTTGTGAAATTTGGTTTTTGGGCAATATCTCGGCAAATTTGCGAAACAAAATAAAGCCTAACGCAGAAACTTCAGAGGAACACTCTTGTAAATCTTAAACTGAATGAGATGGAATTTGTAGGAATTATTGCATTTCTTTTCTTAGATTAGACAAGTTTCTGGCCATTATCTTGGCCAAATCGCCAGACATATAAGCTTTGTTAAGGAGTAGCTAGAGAGCACCCCTTACCAAACTTCAGAACAATCGGACCAAAAATTAAAAAAAAAAGAGTAGCAGTTAAAAAAAATGATTACAGTTCAGTCCAGTGCCGATTTTCAAAAGTCCACCATTTTATCAATTTTTTTCGGATCCGGAAAATTCTTGGTCATTGCACTGCGAAAGGGTCCAGAGAAGCCGTATACAAAATTTGAAATGAATCCATCTATCAATACGCTCTGTAGGCACGTGAGACTGCCGTATACACACTAAGTCCAGTGCCGATTTTCAAAAGTCCGCTTTTTTTGTAATTTTTTTTTCGGATCCGGAAAATTCTTGGTCACTGCACTGCGAAAGGATCCAGAGAAGCCGTGTACAAAAATCTGAAACCAATCCCTCTATTAATGTGGCCTGTAGGCGCGTGAGACTGAAGCGTGACAGACGGGCGGACAGACCGAAAAGTTCAAAATTATATCCCTCCATTCCACGGGGGATAATCATATGTAGTGCCTACTCTCGACACAACAGTAAGTTACTTCAGAGTCGATGCAGTTTTAGTCATGGCATCTATCACCAGGGATCAGCTGACGAAAACCCAAACGACAATATATTGAACGACATCGCCAAGATGAAAGAAACTAAATCGGAATTGAAAATACAAGATGTTGGCTGCTGTGACCATGAAATTGAACAAAAGAAAAACAACGGCTATTATAGGCCATCTATACACCAAATATCGCAGGAAATTGTTTATCAAAAAGAGGATTAATGGCCGATGACGGACGGATGGACACACGGGCCGGCGGCAAACCTGTGGTCCCGGTTAGGGGTGGGGGGTGGGAGCTAATAAACGAGAAGTATGACCAAATTTACGATATATCCAGTTACTTTTATTCATATACTAATTTATCGTATGTACATTACCACACCATCACTCATCACACTTGTGTCAAGTAAGGCAGAGACCGAGCAGTAGGTCTACTAGTTGACTGGTTGTGAAAGCTGTACTGAAATGCACATTCTGAGATGGATTTAATTTAAAGGGTATCATCAAACACACGTAATGTAAAATGTCGTTTAGAGGGCAGTCGACTAGTTCTTTTCCTAGTCCACTATCAAAATATTTAGAACCAGTCAACTAGTTCCTTTTAGCCTTAACTTAAAACCTTTTTATCTTGGAATGATACATCAGTAGTATCGTCAACGTGAAACTGCTATATGACAAAACTCGAAAGTAAGCACACTGACATGCTGACACGTAAACTATACTTCCACACTACGATATTCACGTACATTTCAGAATCTCCACTTTATAATCTGGCAGTTTTTTTTTAGGGTCCTTCAATTTTTTATCAATGACAAATGAAAAAATCAACATTGTTTCTCACCAGTCGGGTCCAGTAAAGAACCGAATAAGCCTTATTTGATCAAAGAAAAAAAAGAAGAAAAAAATCGACGACCGGAAAAAAAAATTGCACGAGAAACAAAACTTTTTTTTTGTTCTAAATATAAAACCTGTACGTTATTAAACCGTAAACCAAATATAAACTTGATAGCATTTCTAAAACAATTCAACCTACACTTTTGTTGTTCAAGCCATAAACGTGAAGGCAAAAACAATTACATTGTTATTTTATAGAACACGTTTGCAAAAATATTTTGGCAGTCAAAATTTGATTTGAAGCTTGGCATCATAGCCTAATAATAACCTGGCTAATTTAACAATACCAAGTGAATTCTATAAATTTAAATCAATTCAACAGCATCACAAACACCTTTTCAACTAAAATGAAAATGACTCGACTGAGCCGTCTATTTTACCTATTCAACCATTTATTTCAGTCTTTTTTTTTTTTTTTTTTCGAAATCTAGCCTCTTGAGTACTTTCCCCAAATGTGTAGCATAAATACTGAGGCAATGAACAGCAGTGACATCACAAGTACTGGAACTGGGCCTCTGAAAATTGCAAACACAAAAAACTGATCATGAGTATGCTATTAAAAACTAAGTATTAAATTTCTTGCGATGAACCCGACCGGCAATTCTTTTTTTTTTTTTTTTACTTCCCAAAAGTAAATACATAAAATAATAATACGAGGGGTGTAAATGAAATATTTAATTTCACATCTTAGCTCTGTCAACACTACAGTGCCCTTGCTTTCAATATATATATTTTTTATTTTTAAATATTTGTTCCTTTCATTTTCTTTACGGCCCCATGTATCGCTCTCTCCCTATTCAGATTTTTTATCTTGGCGTGACCAGATGTAGGTGAGAAGCATAGTAGCATCTTTCTACCATGTGTGTGTTTACGTATTGCTTGAGCGCCGCATAACCCAAGGACTTCATGCCTCACGCTTCAATGACCTCATGAACTTCAATAAGCGTCATAAACTTTCTCAACTTGAAGTAGTATTTGGTTCACCAACGAACTCTTTTACTGGACAACGGAAATCAACGCAAGCAGAATTACTGTCGCGACAAAGGACTTCAGGGTTCATAGTCTATTTTCAAAATAAAATTCCATGATTTTTCCAGGATCTCAAATTTTTTTCCAGGTATTGTTTTTGTGAGGTTTTCACGGATATATATACAAAAAAATGAACGAAAAAACAGTTTCAACCCATTTTTTATTTTGTAAAATACAAAAGATTCCATTGCTGATTGGCGCTTCTGCGGCTGTCGCTGCTGTGCGCTACTCTCTTTCTTGACACTAGTATCGGCTTTTGTCTTGCTCTCTTCCAAGTGTTGTTGGTATTTTCCCCAAGATTTTCGTTTTCCATGATTTTTCCATGATTTTTGGCCTTTTTTTAAATTCCATGATTTTTCCATGATTTTTCCAGGTATTGAAAAAATTCCAGGTTTTCCAGGTGGCCTATGAACCCTGGATTTGAAATCAGAATTACGGCGCACAGAACACCAAAGACGTGTTCTTTTCACTGTCTGAGGCTCTTTTCACGATACACACGGGATGAAATAGTTTAGCTTGAAATGAATTCAACATGACTGACAATAAAAATAATAATAACGTACACTTTGATTCCTGGCGAGTCTTCAGTATAAAACCGCCACATTCCCGCCGCACTGCTTCCGCCACCCGGCGCTTTCTTGGCTGTGGTCGTCGACGACGCGCTTTTCCTGTATCAAAAAGATTATTCCATAACGAAGGACTGCACAAATTATAATAATCCTGCACTTTTTGAAAAAAAAAACAAAAATACAATGCGCTTATTCCTCTTTTGAAATAAGACAATTAACAAGTCAGGTTAAAGTGAAAGACCCAACCTTTGCCGAACAGTGCCGCTGCCTGCTGAACGCGTAGCCACAGACTTGGAGGGACTTCGCCCCGCACCCACATTTGTCGCACTTGCTGATGCTGGCTATAACAGAAAGAAACATGGGAACACCATAAAATACATAGATATAAAAAAAATATAAATAAACAAGTAAGTATTTGTGAAACACAAGCAGGCCCAAACCGCCCCCCAAATTCATAGGGGTATAAAGCGATGACGGACAGACGGACGGACACCCCAAACCTAATGAGGCAATTC
Organism: Protula sp. h YS-2021; assembly: GCA_949752745.1. Taxonomy (NCBI): domain Eukaryota; kingdom Metazoa; phylum Annelida; class Polychaeta; order Sabellida; family Serpulidae; genus Protula; species Protula sp. h YS-2021. The sequence goes on along the minus strand of OX457030.1, from coordinate 39,938,259 downwards.
ATAGCACCGAACAACATCACTGAATAGGTTTACTGAACTAACAGCCGTGAACATAGATCTACTCTTCACCACTTCGTTTTTTTTTCTCATCCTTTCTTGTCTCTTCCTAACTGAAATGCTCCTAACATCCCTCCTTTCCCCACCCTCTCCCCCAACTCCCTCCCGTCCCTCCCTCCTTCCATCGCTCGCTGTCCTCTCTCCCGTCCCCTCCCCTCTAATTATAGTTATTTCCCAATACAAATTGACTTCATTTCAATATATTTATTAGATATATCTGTTAAAATTGATTCTCAGAGTTTGGTTGAAAACTGAAGCTAATAAACTCTCGAGGACATTATGTCCACGGTTGCACTCGTGAACGTTATGTCCACGGTTGCATTCTGGGACGTTATAGGCATCACCTCTACGGATGTCGCCATTTTGGGCTTCGCACTGACCTGTTAGTACCAAGTAACAAATTAAATCGGTGAAGCCAAAAACAACGCGGAATTCGACCGACTCCGCTTCACATGAACCTAGAAAATAGCTTTCAGGATTGGCAGATTTCTTCGACAGCGGCAAAAGAAAAAAAAAAAAAAAAAAAACTCACTGGCACTAAACTACTAAACTGTTTAAACTGCCTGAAAGAAATAACTTCTTCCATTCCAAAAGCTCACAAAACTGGAAGAAATTCTGTGTTTATTTTCAACACTTTTTTTGTGTATCTGAATTCAGCGAAGTGAGCATGTAATATGAAATTCACATGGGGTTTTAGAACACGGCAGGATATGTCGTCTGTGCTTGTTTGCTTTGTACGTTGTGCCTTACACGAGCCGTGAATTTTATTGGTCAGTTTTCCAACACATCCGTCTGATTATACTTACAATCACCCTCAAGAACAGACCAAATGAGATCAAATTTGTCTTTTAAGAGGTGTATTTAGCGTTGTGAAATCATCTTCCACCTTTGTTCAAACGGGGTTTGGTCAACTCGGCGACAAACCTACTCGGCGACAGGTCAACCTGGCGACAGATTTTTAGTCAGGTCGGCGACACTTGAAAGTCAAATCGGCGACACATGGAGTCAACTCGGCGACACATAAATATCAGTCTTGAAATTTGCAAATTGTTATCAAGGACAATACAACTGAAGGAACAATATTCATATTCTGGTTGCACTTGTTAAGGGTTCACACGCATCTAGAGTGCTTTTCAGCTTATGATCAAATTACACTTGTAACGAAACGCAGTACATATTGGGATGAAACTAATATATCCTGATCGCACTTATGAAGGGTTCAACCGGCTTTTCAACTTATATCGCAATTACACTTGTTACGAAACACGTTTTGTTATGGATTAACCATTCATATCATAATAATTGCAATTTTTAATGCTGAGGCTTACACTTCTTACACTTACACTACAAGCCATTGCGTCGGTACCCCTTTTGCTGTGCATAGTGTTTTATATATATATATATATATATATATATATATACTGACGTTTCGCACGTCTCTACCGTTTCTATTAACACAAACATTATAATTTTCATCATTACTATGTTCGCTATTTGAATTAATAATGTCACTTGTTTTTTTTTTCCTTGAAGAGGCCCAAAATTTGAAACTAACAGGCCGCCATTTTTGTCTAAACCAGCCATCTTCGAAAGCACAGACCCCAACCGGACGCAACAAGTCGCTATTCTGGCAATTTTTGACCGATTTGAAAAATAGCACGACATTGCACAACTTCAGTATATATATATATTCACTGTGCAAGGTATTATATGCCTAGGAAAAAAGTTTCGGAGAACTCGCGTGGAAAGCACCCAAGTCTTACATTGCAGTCAGCTAAAAAAAAATCACAATTTTTGACAAGTCGCCATTTTGGCAATTTTTGGCCGATTTGAAAAATAACACGGCGTTGCACCACTTCAATATATATACTTTCACTGTGCAAGGTTGCATATGCCTAGGGTAAATAGTTTCGGAGAACTTGCGTGGAAACAAAACAGCATCCAAAGTGTGACACACGGACGAACGAACAGGCGGCAATCCTATAGGCTAGCCCCGTTGGGGTCTAAAAATAGGAAATATTAACCCTAAGCGACACAAATTTTTGGCACAAGAGGTTTCAGCCCTGTGCATAACAGTGCTTTACCCCAGAAAAAAATACGGAATCCAAGACTGTTGGGCAGGTTAACCTTCTGTCTTGGTCCTGCCGCCTGAAGTCAAGTCTGTGGAAGACTCCGCAACAGTTACCAGTGGCCACCTGGTTGTGCCGCAAGTTCACAAACGGCAGTAGGAGTACGGCATTTGACAATAAAGGTAAACAAAAGTTGCCTCTATTGCCGCTAAAGACTACTCACATTTTACTAATACTTAAAACAACATACTACGCGCACTTCTAAAATTTACGAGTCGAAAAGAAAAATTAAAAACTTTCAAATTTACGCGTAATTAAAAAAAAATACACGTAATTACGCGTGATACCCGCTCTAGATTCTTCCCTGGAAATTGGAAAGAACATCTTCCGTTGGGTGAAAACAATTTGAATTTATCGAGTATCGCAACACAAGGAATATTTCTGTCGAAAGGGTTATCACATTTATATCTGGTTTATTAAGTTCAGTCAAGATTGAAGATCTTGCTATCACCAATTATGATCTACTCGTACTGCACATATTTTGGGATAAATTATAAAGAAACGATAAGGGAAAAACATAAAAATCCTAATTTTCTTTCAACATGCACACTCTCAAATTTACAAAGCCATCATATTATCTTTTAAAAACTATCTTATATATTAATCAGTCCCTTTAATAGCCAGTCTGTGGATATGTTTCTGGCAAAATGGAATTTTGTTGATTTTGCCGGTTTCTTCTACCATTTCTTTATGTTCTTAACCCAACCGAATTCAGCCGAAACGCAAAAACTTTGGGCAAAAGCCAAAGTGTTATTTGGCTTACTATCTCCTCTCTCATACTCGTACGTTTACAACGTAAACAAAACCTAAAAAATCTACCATTTATTCCATTTTACCCGATTAATTTGCAGCATAATTAAGAATTTACGCGAATCCGGAATACCCAAAGTATTATTTAGGTTATGAAATAATTAAAGAAATTCTATTCACAGCTGGTACACGTATTATCGCCCAGTCGGTGCATTGCTACCCCAAATAACTATATTTTTTAAGTACATAAAACTCACTTATGAGTGAGATCGATATCATAATTGTACGCAATAGGGAGAGATCAAAGATTTCCTTTTTATTTATTGATATTAATCTAAAATCAACTGCCAACTCACCATTTTCACGAAGTAGGAAATGAGATTTACCGGAAATGACGACCTCTGTGGAGTGGCTAGTTTTTAAAGGGTGCAAGTTTTTAAAACGGTTCTCGTGTTTTTCAAACATGACAATAATAATATTTATTGAATTGTTACAATTTAAAAAATGCTCGGCATTAATCTTACAATAAGAAATTAATAAAAAAAAAGCAACTATTATATATAGAGAAAGCTAAGCTCTTGAAAGAGCACAAACGATTAATCTCTTGGAGGGATGGGCCGGAAATGACACTACCTTGGCTTAGGTAGTTTTTTTTCTGTGTAGTGTGCTGGATGAAAACTGTCCAAAAAATGCCAACGAATATTTTTATGAAAAAGTTTTCCAAAAGATCTAAACTTGTCAAAACTTCGGTGGGATAAGAATGCTATGGAACAGAGAAGGAATAGCACAAAGATGGCATCACAGGAGAGTAACAAATGAACTCAGGGTACCCATGGAAGCGAAGTTCCGGTTATTCGCTCGAGAAACAAGTGTATGTCTCACAATTTCTTGTAGGCTGCCAAATTAATCAGAAAAAAATCCACATAAAAACGACTTCAGTTACTGTGAAAACATCATGAAGATGTATTCTGTTGTCGTGATATCACGAGTTCAATTTATGTCTCGAAACAAAACAAAAAAATCACAAACTATCAATACAAGTCAAGGGAAAGGTCGTCAGCGCTGTTCTTTATTTTGTATTGATTATTAGAAATATGTAAAATGAGATTTAGAAAATGTTTCATCCTATCAGTTCACCCACGTAGTGTTGCGGTCAAGACGACCGCTTCGTTCGAATCCGTCTGGCACATTTTATAAAATACAAAATACTTCTTCACTAATACCCAAGGACCCCTTACGTTTGAATTAAAAGTTATGCGACCGGGCGACGAAACTCAATGAGACATCATTCTTATACAGATTGATTAGCGTGGGTTACGTATCTGTTAGAGCATGCTAATGACAATGGGAAAACCACCAACTAGGTTTTAAAGACCGAAGACAAAGTTCTTTCACCGAGGTGTTATTTCCTTATGTGAGGTTCTATACACTTGGCTGTGTTTGTAAATAATGAAAACCCAAATTGCCGCTTTTTTAAAATTCCCAGTAATTTTTTTAATTCAAAGTCATCTCTCCGACTTCAGGTTTTTCAAACATTTAGTTTTTCAAGTAAATGATTTTAGACAATTATTTTCGTGCCTTTTGGTGCTAATCACTCTCAGCGACCGGATGATTTATATTTTATCTTTGCTTCTCATCTCCTAAATTAACATCAAGTTATTCACATTATAAACATCATCGCCAAGTAAGATTATACTGTAGCTCTTATACTTGACATTGCACAAAATGATTAGTGTTCAAAGAAGAAAGAAATGGCCGGTGCCTTACTTCGTTTCACTGAACATTTCGATGGCTCGCCATTGCTTAAAAATCGTGTTTTTGTCCCACAAAACATGATTCAATGGTTTCATACAAAGTTTACATGTCATAAACTTGTATGATCAATTTATACATTTGTATTTTGAAGCATTTTATATGTTACTTGTATGAAAAAGTGAGTACCGAAGACAAATGTGCAAATGTTATGACAAATTTATCCTTTGACAAACCATTTCTGTACTTGTTCTTTTTTTTTTTTTTTTTTTTTTTTTTTTTTTTGGCATTTTGTACGACCATATACTTGATCCATTTACTTTCGATATTATACTACATTTTTTAAGCAATAATCTTATCATGGATCCAGTCAAAAATGTATCAAAAAGCACATCACGTGAATCTGTCATTGCGCACAAAACATCAGTGTATAGTGATATATCATACCTTTCCGCTTGAGAGCTATTTAATTTCTCCTAAACTAAATAAATGGTTCTGCACTACCCAATTCCATCTTCCTTTAGAGAAATAAAATATTTTTTTCTGCAAAGACAATCATAATTCATGATGAAAAATTAAAGAAAACAAACAAACAAAAAAAACAATATTCACTGGAATGATCGTCAAAATATTTAAAAAAAGGAAAAAAGGAAAAGAAACTTGCGTCACGTAATGAGCCCTGCCACAATTCCTTAAATAAAATTGCACATCACACCACTCAATTGATCAATTGTTTATGGGACGAAATAGGTGAACTTGTACTTAAGTGAAATTTGAGATGTTATTCTCTTTACCGTTAACTCACAAGTCCTCTCTGAATCCAATTGAATCATAGGTCTTATTATGGCCCTACCGCTTGCCGTGTTTTCCTTAACATAGGCAGCCGCAGAGGCCATGACTCACATAACAATCATAATTCCCCCCCCCCCCCCCCCCACCTCCCATCAAAAAAAAACACAAAAAAACGCTAGAATTCTCGATGTAGTAATAATACAATTTTTACTCGCGATACGTCGGCAACTAAACAGCCTACAGAGCGGAGGGGGAGGGGAGGTGTTCATATTTATATTATATATATAAAGAAATATATCACTCAAGATTTTTAGTCCTTTCTTGATTGTTAAGGTTAAGGTTGACACAGCCGTCCGACTGACCCAACAACAACATATACCAACACAAAACGAAGTCGACAAGATTTTCCTTCATCGAGATCTTGTGTACACAAGTTCTTGCTCAAACTATATCTATATATACCTAATGACGTCAAACGCCTTTCCTAATTCGCCCACACGTTGACAGAGCTGTCTGACTGACGAAAGATAAACCACTACAACTTAGAAGTCGATACGACTTCCGTTTTTCGACATATTTTGCATAAAAAACCTTGTTTAAAAATATAAATTTACGTAATGACGTCATATATGGAAGTCCGTTTCTACTCTCGATAAATTCGACAGAATCTTGACCTACCAGGCAACAGTCTCAACAAGTCTGATGTTTTCTCCAATTTTCAGCGACTTGTGAAACTTGCACACAAAATTTTTACCGAGCGTAGGTAATCTGCACCCTAGTAATCTGCCCCCCCCCCCACCCCCACTCAAATTTGCAATATAATACTGGGTAATCTGCCTCCTGTTTTCTGTGCGCTTTTTTATTAATATCTTAACATCTTAATCTTATCCAGTAGATTACTAAAATCAATAAAACTGCTCGAACTGTTCACAACACATTTTATTACATACTTTCAGTCAATAACATATATCCATTACTGGAGTCTGACGTGTTCTTCCTAGGCCTAGGAGAACTTCCTGAACTTCTTTCTCTCCATTGACACGTTGATTGCATTGAGTCTTTAACCGTCGTTGCATTTTAACCGTTCAAAGGATCCTATGAGGGACATATCTAATGAAGGGACAGTTTTGGTGGTGGATCCCTTTCAAATCATTTACGGCCACTGTGCACTTGAACTTCTGAGGAACAACTTATTAAAACAAAGGAACAATGTAAACCATTCACAAACAGCTTGCAATAACACATGTTCTTGGAAACATTTATAATAAATCTTATCTAACATTCAAATTACAACAAATAAAAGAAATTCTAAAAAGTAGAAAGGCAGCGGTTTCTACAATTATCATAGTCCAAGAACATAAAAAAGTAAAACATACACTCAGTAACACACACATATAAAGAGAGGGGGCAGATTACCTAGTATTGCAAATTTTCGGGGGGGGGGGGGAGGGGCAGATTACCGGTGGGAAGATTGCCAGGTGGCAGATCACCAGTGGGAGATTACCGTTACCGCTTTTTACCCAATGGTGTCACAAGCCTTTTTTAATTCGACCCATGCATCAAAAGTTGACGAGCCGTCCGATAGACCGAAGAATAACCATATAAAGTCGACTTTCCGTTATCGAGATATTTTTCACACAAGATCTTGTTCAAAATATATACATATGTTACGTAATGACGTCACATGTCGCAGTAGTAGAAAAAATGACAGGATCTTTCTGACCTGTCAAGTAACCCCCTCCCCCCCCCCCCCCACCAAATTGAACTTTTTTGCACACAAGACTTTCACGTAATCGGGGCTGACCAACACACATAAACGTAGAACACTACTTGCTTGGGAAAAAATTAACTAATTCCCATAGCCTTAACTACATTATGATCAAATCATTTCACCCCTCAAAGTCAAATTTGTAGGATCAACTCTCAGGCCGGTTGGTCTGTTGTGTACAACACCTTTTTACTAAGCAGACCCACTGGGGATTCCCCCGAAAATAGTACTCATAAAAGAGAGGAACTACATTTTGAAATATGTTCAACAACTAGCCTCTAAGGCGGTTCGGTCTTGTTGTGTATCATACCTTATTTACTCTGCAGACCCACTGGAGATTCCGCGAAAATAAGGCTCAGTAAAAGAGCGGAACTACTTTTTAGAATATCCACCCACTCTGTGTTTATACATAACAGATAGATCTCATTAGAGGTCATCTGTTTTATAACAAGCCATCGTAAAGGGCACAGCCCCGAACCGGACATGGACAAACAGCTGTCATGCTCAAACTCAAGTGGATAAACAAGCATTGAGTGAAATATCATATCAGTCCGCCTGATAGTTGAAGAGATATAGCGTCGACAAAATACCGCGTTTTCGCTAAGTTCCATCCAGGAATGTCACATTTTTGACAATCTCCCATTTGGTAAATTTTTCGTCGATTTCAAAATCAATACGCCGTTGCGTTGCACATCTTCATGATGTATTTGTTCACTCAGTGAAATATCAAATCAGTCCGCCTGATAGTTGAACAGATATAGCGTCGACAAAATACCGCGTTTTCGCTAAGTTCCATCCATGAATGTCACATTTTTGACAATTTCCCATTTCGTCAATTTTTCGTCGATTTCAAAATTAATACGCCGTTGCACATCTACATGATATAGATGTTCTCCCAGTGAAATATTAAATCAGTCCGCCTAATAGTTGAAGGGATATGGCGTCGACAAAACAATGCATCAAAAAGTGGCAGACAGACAGCCGGACAACACCCAAGCCAATAGCTCCCCTCTGGGGGCCAAAACCCCCGGTTGAGGGCTAATAACGCCCTGTTGAGGGACGAAAAAAAAACAAAAAAAAACTAGGCTAAAAGCATCGGTGGAAGGCCATGTTCTGCCACAATATACACATGTATTTGAAGGGAGTTGTATAAGAGATTTAAGTTGGATAAAGAAACAAATATTCTATTCATTTTACAACTTAATTCCTAACAAAACTTGAGTAAAATGCTCTCTGTGCTTCCGTACTCAACCGTTCACATTTGCCGTGTTGCCAAAACATGAACAGTCTACTTTCAAAAACAGCGAAAAAGAAGTGCGCAGCAAATGAGTCACTGATGACCCAAATGCAGTATAACCGCTGGCAACGATTACCACGAGCTAACACTGCAGGGCAGCACTGGCACACAAGTCAATAACAGATGCAGTCACACTTCAATGCTCAATCTAAAGAAAGCATTGCCACGAAACCCATAAAAATGCCTCTGTATTTTTTTAATCTATTCAAAAAAAATGTTTTAATATTTCATGAAAACAGTGACTCTTTGAAACAAAATCAATAAGCTATCGAAGTTCAAAGAATATCGGCCAAAACTCAATAACAAAATAGTAAGCCACAATCCACAGGTTAACAAATCGCTGTGACTATGGCAAATCTAGACGACAAGTTGCGACTTGTTTCATGGTCCAGTATTCCTAAGTCGCTGTTTTTCAGCTTCTTTCAGACGAAATGCAATAAATGTCCTACTCATTCAATGTTTGAGACAAACCCTAATACGTTCCTCAATGGGAGGTGATCAATATTCAAAGCAGATGCATGACATCACAAAAATCTTCAAATTTCATTGGCCCACTGTAGTTACTATTAATTGACTCATCAATGAACGTAAATATATTATGAATGAAAGTAAATTTATGACTGAAATTGGAACCGTCTCAAAAAAAAAAAATCCCCCAAGCGGAATGTAGCACTATAGGAAGGCCAGCTTGGGCTGGCCTTCCAAAAAACAACGGGACTTCAACAGGGATTTGCTTTAACATTTGTCAGATGACTACTTGCATGGGATTTGAAATGACCACAAACAGCAACAACATGGAATCTGAGAAACGAGATCGACTCGGGCATTAAATATTCCAGTTTTAACCTTGCACTCGAAGTCAACAAAAACAACATCTCGAAGTCTTTCATTTTTTATTAAACGTTTGTTTTTCTCTTTTTTTAAACCGAAACAACATTTCTGTGTGCTTTTCTTACTTTTCTTTTTCATTTTTTTTTTCCAACACCTCCAAACAAATCTGTACATGTTGATAATTTAACACATATCATTTACACTGCGGCTCTCCACAGATCAAAATGGAATATTTATTTTAATTAAATTACACAAAACAAGTAAGAAACTCTAACCCAGATACTTGATACTCGTTACTGAGTTTGTTAACCACCAAACACATACCTATTTAAAGTAATTCTGCAACAAAAAATGTCCAAAACCCTATAAATAAACCGGGTAACCGTTTAAATGTTATAATTTACTGTGATGCACACCTCCATAATACGGATCGTGAAGATGACATATCAACTCATTATAACGATACGGCTGGGAGCAAGAAGGTTTTTATCATTTTCTATCGCCATACATTTACAAAAACCAAAGATTGTGAGTACAGTTATTATTTGTTTGTTTAACAGTGAAAACTGAGAACTTTTTCTGACATTTAAGCTAACACAATCCGCTGTCGTTCCCTACACATACAAAAACTGACTGTTTTATTGGAATTTTATTAAAATTGTCCAAAATAAGCACACTTTTATTTATATTTACTTGAAATTTACTTTTTTTTCTTTCTGGGCATTTTTTTTTTTAGTTTTTAACTTTTTTTTGCATTTTATATTGTATATTTAAATAGCACACGTCACATTTTCATGAAAAATTACGAATTAAAGCAATGGATATTCAAATGAAAACAACATGAACTCGGTGCGAATTAAATCTGAACAAAAAAAAAACAAAACAAAAACAGTGCAAAACAAGATTGTGCGTTTGCAAATGAGCGCTACTGATCGAAATGAATCTCTGCATCTAATGAGATGAGAATAATGGATAGGAAAACCATCGCAATGCCAGAATGACCATGCTAATATGACTGCTGAATATTTATCATCCCTTATGCAAATGAATATGCTAATTAACTATGAAGATGAAATAACTCCGTTACTGAGTGAAATAGTGAATCACTTTCACAATTACGTATGCAAAGAGTTTTATATCGTATACACAGACGGTACGTAAATAAGAAATGGTTTAACATATCAACACTTAATTATTCTTATACTAATAATCAACAACGGTTTATTGAACTATATGCATATAGCCTATACCATTTGCACTATTTACATTTAACCAGGCAAGAAATCAAATTATTAATTTACTTAAGCTTTTAAAGTTACAGAGAACGAACAAAATTAAACCAGCACTACTAAGGACATCATAATTTCGTAAAATTGTAAAATGGACAAATTGAGATAATTAACCATTTTATGGGGTTTGGGGGGGGGGGGGGCGGAGGGTGGTGGTGGTATTGCATTGACCTTTAAACCGCGTACCGAAATGAGTACTGGCATTTTTATATTAAACATACTGAATATTCAAAATGTTTGTTTGAGCAGTTAACACGGGATTCAAAACTCCAAAATATCAACATTTTTCATTCAAAGTTGTTTTTAGGCTGCAAGCATTCTGTGGAACATCATAAAATCTTCTATATAAACCAGGGGAAAAAAATCAAAGATACTGATTTTTATTTTTATTTTTTAAACACAAATAAAAATTGGGAAAATACAGATGAAACTCTTGTAAATAAATTCATCAAGGATATCCCTTGAGGATAGCAGTTTGGAGAGCCAGAATGTTTAGTCTTCCAAGTACAGTATAACCTTGTTATAACGACACGCTTGAAATCAAAAATATAGTTCCTTAAAACCAATACTTGAAAACCAACGGATCTCATCAAAAAAAACCTGATAGAGTACTTTGTTGCAATTTGTGTGTCGTCACATGCAGGATATGTCGTCATAGCCATAGTAGGTGGTAATAGGCAGGGTATGTCGCCATACGCAGGGTATGTCGTCATAGGGCATGTCGTTATAATGGGATTTTACTTTACTTCGGCTACAATACTGCAAATTTTTCGAAAGGAGACGCGAAAATTCAACTGAATACTGAACCAATGCAATGCCACGCTCCTCTTATGAAGACATAAATACGCCAAAAAAAAAGCGCCTGGCCCACACAACCCTTACTTTTTAAGGCGACGGGTATTATGTGTACTCAGATAGCTTCCTAAAAACATTAACACTTTGAACTGAAAAGCAGTTTTAAGCTCGAGTTGGTCTGAAACGGAAAAAAGTAAACAAAAAATGGCGACTACTGTTTAGTTGTTATTACGCAAACCCTACCCAAAAATAACATTGTCTAAACAGAAATGAAAGAATTTAAATAGGCAAATACCCCAAATATCTCACCTGGTCAACAATAAACGTGGCATTACCACAATCGTTTTGGTTCTGCACTTATTTTAAACACATCACAAGCAAATACTGTTTTACATAGAACTAGAATGGTAAGTGCCCTCACAATCTGTGTTCTCTATTGGAATTAAGTAAACTCTAAATAACAAGCGTTTACAAGATGAAACCAGCGTACACGATTCTCAGGATATTTGTTTGGTCATTAACTGAGTGAAGAATCGTGCACGGCCCATTTCCGAGTTTGCTCTTGAAATCGCGCATAAAATGCCACCCTTTTCCGAGCAAACACATCATAAAGTGCTCCATTTTTTTCTTAAAGCTTACAAAATAGAAATATCTGCAGAAAGAGATGAAGGATTTTATCCTGTCCTTAGTCAAAGCGCAAAGCAAAACATAGAAAGGAGAAACAAACTGTACAGCAGGGAAAACGCGCTCATGGTCACACTCACTCAAACTTTATATCTAAGCTACAACCTACATTCATTATACACAGACAATAAATACACCGACAAACAAAAGAAACAGGTACAAGCAGTGCCGTTCCCCTCGCTCATTGGTATCCCAACTAAATTACAAATATGTACAGACAAGACTAAACACCCAGTATGTTTCTCACACTTGAATCCCCAAATCAGCCAGTAAGCGAAATTCGAGACATACTTTGGAATTTTACGGACAAATTCTAGGTTGGAACGTTGCAGGGCTTGTTAAATTTACAGTATTTTTTAAGGAATTCCCTGACTTAACGTCAAGCTAAGAAAAAGTCCCAAAGATATATTTAGTGGTCTTTAACTATCTTTTTTTTTGGTTGTCCAAAGCAGCCCAATCTTACATACTTCACAAGTGGGTTCATATTCATGCACACAGCCACACACACCCATAGCCACACACAAAACAAACACATAACCTGGAGGAAAACAAAGTGAATATCACATGCTCGATCGTTACACGTTACAGGCCGAACTCGAATCCCTGGACGATACAACAGGTAACATCACCGCTACGCTATCAAGATCATCGAGTACCTTTGACTCACATATCTGAAATACTCATCTCAAGATATCTACACCCTTTATTTCTGCTCGTCGGCATTTTCTCTGTGCGAGCGTTGCTTGTTTTTTTTTTTTCTTTCAGTATTAATTCTATACTGAAGTCAAAGCTTAAATTCACAGCAGGGAAATGCACGGGGTTTAGGCAAGCGCGTTGCGAATGCTACATTTTCAAAAGCGAGAGCTGAATAAAATTATTGGATAAACAATACAGACTAGGATGACAGCCTTTTTTTCCTAAGAGAATTTTTTTTTTTACTATACATGATTAAGTGAATGATTTGCATTCGAAACGAACTGGCCATGTGTTTATAAACTATGGACCACCAACTGCGTCAGTACAGGAGCGGCCGTTTTCTGTTGTTTATAATAGATTGATATTGTAGATGGAAATCAATAAATCAAACTCCATGTGTCTCCACTGGCGGGTTGAAGAAAAAAATCCCAAGGTCCCATCTAACACCGCCCCCTCCCACCCCAGCCCCCGAAAAGAATCGAGAAGAGCAGGGGGGTGTATGGGACGCCATTTCCATATCATGAGGACAGAAAAAGAAAGTTATCTTCAGTTTGGCATCAAAACAAGATAAATGTATCTTCGAAACTGAAATACACTTCTTTTTTTCTGTAAAATCCTCCAGCAACCGGTCACAGTGAGGCAAAACTATCCCAGATGCAGCAAAAAGAAGTACAGTCACTGATACAACCACTAACTGCCGTTTGTGTTCCGCCTCGCTTAGCCTCAATCCCAAAAACAACTATTGTTTTTTCCCACGACAGAAGCAGCCTATCACCATCAGTGTTTTCTGTCTCGCTCGACCAATCAGATTACGCATTCACCCAGCCAACTGGGTCTTCCTCACGAACCTGAGAACCACCTGTCACTTGGTTTGCACCTTAATTTAGCCAATCACATGGCTGGTTCAAGTTTCCCCTCATACATCAAGCAGCCAATCAGCACGTGTGCTTCCACCCGATTTAGCAGCCAATCAATTGGCTGGTTAGTTTCTCTCATCAATCAAGCAGCCAATCAGCACTTGTGCTTCCACCCGACTTAGCAGCCAATCAAATGGCTGGTTACAGTTGCCCTCATTAATCAGGCGAACAATCAGCATCTGTGCTTTATCCGATTTATCAGCCAATCAAATGGCTAGTTAGTTTCTCGCATCAAACAAGCAGCCAATCAGCACTTGTGCTTCCACCCGACCGAGCAACCAATAAGATGGCTTGTTGCAGTTTCTTCAATCAAGCAGCCAATCAGCACTCATGCTTCCACCCGACCGAGCAGCCAATAAGATGGCTTGTTACAGTTTCATCAATCAAGCAGCCAATCAGCACTCCTGCTTCCATCCGACCGAGCAGCCAATAAGATGGCTTGTTACAGTTTCATCAATCAAGCAGCCAATCAGCACTCGTGCTTCCGCCTGACTTAGCAAATTAAATCCGAAAATCACAGCCTATAGCGACACTCCATTTCGCTTGCCGAATTGAACTGTCATCAATTTTCCTGATTCTCACGAACAACTCTTTCCTACCCCTTTATAAGCCGCTTTCTACCACTGCACCATAGCCATTCGAACCGTTCGTCCTTACTGTGGCGTCTAATAAATGCACGCGTATGTTGTGCAAGGCAAAAAGAAGCGGCCCACTCTTAAATTGGAACACCTACATACACAAATATCACATTTGCCAATCGATTGTGGTTTCACAAGACACAGATCCAGCCATTTCAAACAGCGATACAGTCACACAACACAATCCCCACATGAATTCGAAACGAAAATGGAAGCAATTGAGTGAATAACCGAAAAAAAGACAATCGAAACAACTAAAAAAAAAAAAAAAAAAACGAATAACAAATTACAAGTTTGAAATTACTGATTAACTTAAAACAATGCACACCACACAACATACAAGGTGCAACTGGAAATATACGAATTTCAATGGACTTTCTGACACCCACAAACAATAAATAAGCTAGTTTATGTGTTTATAAATTGCCTACAAACACATACAAGTTTTTTTTTAAACATACAAACGTCATTTACCTTAAGTCCAAATAAATCCCCTCCCTAAATTTATTTCGTTTATCTTAGTTATTCTCATGAAAACCCTCTCCCCCCTCCCCATCACCCAACCCCCCCCACCCCTAAAAAAAACAAAAATACACACAATAGCAAGTTGCAGTTTCAGTTTTTTTTTCAGTCAAAAGCGAAGCTGACAAATCGTAGAGCACCACACTAACACTGGTCGGTTATACAGGAAATACAAAATCAGAAATTTCTGCCAAATCATCGGAGAAAAAAAAAAAAAACATCTTCTTTAGTGGCTTTGTGCTTAGTGACATAGTAAAGCCCTACACTTCTGGAGATGGGACAGAACCGGGAAAATAATCACAACTTGCAGAGCTTACAAGTTGTTGTTGTTTTTTTAAAGTAAACATTAAACAGACATCAGTGTCATAAAATGACGGCAATCAGTACCATTAAATAACGGCGAACCGACATCAGTACCATAAAATGACGGCAATCAGTACCATTAAATAACGGCGAACCGACATCAGTACCATAAAATGACGTCAACCGATGCCATTAAATAACGGCGAACAGACATCAGAACCATAAATGACAGCAATCAATGTCATTAAATAACGGCGAACCGACATCAGGACCATAAAATGACGGCAGGCAGTGTTATTAAGTGACGCCTAACCGACATGAGTACCATAAAATGACGGCAATCAGTGCCATTAAATAACGGCGAACCGATACCAGTGCCATAAAATGACGGCAATCAGTACCATTAAATAACGGCAAACCGACATCTGGACCATAAAATGACGGCAATCAGTGCCATTAAGTGACGGCGACCTGATGTAGTTCAGCTTGAAACCCATCTCGTTCGGAAGCTACAATGAGCCCAATCCGAGCACATGTTAAAGATGAAATAATCACAAAACTGATCGATTTTTTTTTTCAACAATGGTAAAGGAACTTTTTCAATCACGCACAAACACTTCGCGGGTATCGCGACGACGGTTATAACTGCCGCGGTATCCGCCTCGGTAAGGGTACTCGCGATGCGAGTCTCGCTCGCCGCGATACGAGTCTCGATCGCGGTAACTATCGCGATCGCAGCCCCGGTAAGAATCCCGATCGCCGCGATACGAGTCCCTATCTACGCGCCTATCGCGGTAGTCGCGATCCCCGCGCAGGTAATCGCGATCGCGGAATTCTCTCGGAGGACCGCGTCGCGGGCCATTGTCTTTGCCGTAGTAGCTACGGCTATCACGATTGTAGTCGCGGTTATAGTCGCGGTACGGGCGGCTGTCGCGCCCGTCGCGGCCATACTCGCCACTCGAGTAGTCTTTATGACGCGCCACATCGGCGCGGGTTGGAGATCTTTGTTTGGAGGGTAGCTGAATATCCCCATTCTGGCGTGGCGCCGCCACGTTAGCACTGGTGTCCGGAGAGGATGGGCTCAATTTCTCACTGGCTGAGACCTGGTCCTTGGTGGCCGGAATGTCCGCGGCTTTCTCGCCGCTGTTCACGCTCACTTCCGCGACTGCACTGCCCTCACTCTCCGCCTGCTTGTTCTGCTGCAGGATGGCCGCATACGACATCTTCCCCTGCGCACTGCTCTGGCTGGGAGGCGTGGACGCCTTTGTGGCCGCCGGACCAGTCTTGCCTGCCGCCGGCTCCGGGTTCAGCACCGGACTCAGCGGGCCAGGTCCAGTGGACCGTTCGCTCGCCGGCGACTTCCGGTCAGTCCTCTCGGATTTGGATTGTTTCGATTGAGCACACGGTTTCACATTTGCACTATGAGTGTTCGAATTTGACGAGTTTTTCTCTGGTTTAGTTAGAGACGCCGTGGACGTGGCCTTGTCCTGCTGGGCCGAAGGCTTGCTGGCGATAGGCTGAACCGGACCCGGCTTACTGGTCGAAGACTTGGTCAAATTGGTGTCTATACTAGTTGCTTTGCTGACTCTGAAATACAGAAGGGGGAGCGCAGTGTAAATTTAAACAGCTTTTTTAAAATAATTCTTCCGCATCTTTTTTACGAGTAATACATTTTATTAAAACATTACGTCACAGCACTCAAGTGTGTACCGGTGAAAAGATATCTATCTTAAATTCACTGTTTTTATATAAATCTGAAGGGTGTAACTCCCCCATTTTACCATATAAAATATACCCATCCTAGTTGGCGAACGGGACGTTAAACACCAAACAAACAAACAAAAAACCATATAAAACGAGAAAGTCTATGCTTTTGCTTTAGTTTAAAAACGGATCTGTCTCCCCCAGCGATACAGTCTGTCAAAGACGAAGATACATTGCGAAATATTTTAAAAAATCGCTAAAAATCGAAAAATATTCGGACATGAAAAATAAATATATGGGAATTATCTGTAGGTTATAAGCAACACGTGTGTAAAATTTGGTTGCAATCGACTGCCTCGCTACTGAGAAACCGCTGCTGACGGACGGCAACATACGGACAGACGGATGGACAGACCAAAAACATTTATATATGGCTCCCCGAGGGGGAGACATATGAAAAGCGTTGGGAGAGATCTTACTTTTGCGGTGAAAGAGGTGGGGTGGGCAGTGAGGGGGTGGCGAGATCCGGACAGGCAGCTTCCGTTCCGTCACTACCACCCTGCTTCTCGGTTGTTATGGCGAGCGGGCTGGTTGCCACCGGCGACACATCTTTGACAACAGGGGTGGTAGGAGAAAGTGGATCGGCCTGTGTCGGCTTGCTTGCAGTGGATGTGGAGGCATTTGTTGTAACAGCCACGGCCGACCGGGCTGTTCCACGAACCACGTCCGACATCTTGTTTTCAAACACACCATTTGCGGAAGTATTTTTCTGCAATGACAATTTGGGTCATTTAAAATTTAACAGCAAGTCAATGCATTTGACACTGAAAATGAATTCGACATTAAGTTATCCTCCAGGTATTGAACAGTTGTGATTCCCCTTTCACATTAACCTCCGTGATATTTTTTTCGGAATCTGGACACTAAAGCAAAATCCAAATATTTATTGCTTCTTGGAATTTCTAACGCCCTTTCATCAATAACAAAAAAAAATATTATTATTTTTTTATCTATAAAAGCATCTTTTTCCATGGGGCTTTCACTTACCGATGAACCAGGCAGCGGTGGGAATGAATTGGCTTCCAGTTCAAAGGCTTCAGGCAATTTTTCTTTCGTGGAAGAACCAACAGACTTCTGCACAAAAATTGATTTGAAAATAATGCCGAGTGCTGTACCCAATTATCCAACGTCACCGCTTTCTTTTATGAATATAAAACCATGGCCTTTAGCGAGAATTTATGGTTCTTTGAACCTTGTCTTGGTAACAAACTTGCTTTATAAATGACCAGGAAAGCATTCAGGATACTTCGATACTACATATCAGATACTTCATGCAAACCTGAAATCACGACTATTAAAGAAGAGTGACGTCAACACTAGGAAATCTGCGGTTGCGATATTTCTCTTCAAAACGAAACGGCTTTTAGATTCGCAATATTTATTTCTATTGTGAATTTTAAAACTAAATCTGGCAATGCTTGTTGAAAGGCCAGTTTTTGCTTTTTTTTCATGGTGTGCACAGAATTTCCGCAATCAGTCTCAGCTTATTTTGTCTTTGACCCAACAGGGCATCGCCACTAACCCTAGACTCCTCTTCGGACGTACGACTGCGACGTCCACGCGGCGGTCGCCCATAGTAACCGCCCGTGTCGCGCCTGTCGTCGTCCAGTCGTCTGACGTCACGGCCGTCGTGGCGTCGGTCGTCGCGCCTGACGTCATCGCGCTCACCGAGGCGATCACCTCGCTCCAGCCTCTCGCGTTCTCTACGTCTGAAAGTTTATTAACTTGTTTTTATAAATTCACTGCGTCAATTTATATTTTTGGCTGTATCGAATAAACACGCAAATGCAATTTCTTCCCTAACGTTAAAATGTCTAAAATGATATCGAAGACCGATGACGTTTACACATTTGGTAACCGATTTATCGGATATCCGAAACTCTATAAATTTGACATTTATGCTTCAGGGATTTTTTACCCTAGTTGTTAGAGAACAAAAGTATTTCTTAAGTCACACAATATCTTATATCTATATCCACGAGGTAACTTACATCAGACGCGGAGGGACTCCACAATCCTTGATGCTGGCCTCGGCGTGATTATGGGCGTACCTGTACGGCATGTCATGGTTGTGGCGCCCACCCAGGGGTACGTCACCCTGCCGCGCCGCCGTCAGCGGGGGGACGGTGGCGTGGTGACTGGCGCCCTGCCCTGCCGCGGCGGCGTCCGCGCGCGACGGTATCGGCGCCGTGCCCGAGTCGTGACCGCTGTGCGGGTGCGTGTGGGCGGACGTGTGCGTGTGCGACGCCTGCGGCGGGTGGTACTCGTTGCTATGTGGCGTTGCTATGCTGGCGGCGCCCGTGGACGTCGAGGACATTGGCGCAGCTCGCTGGGATGGTCCGTACTGTCCCGAAAATGTGGCATGCGTCACACTGGTCTCTTTGCTCACGCTAGACTGAACTGACTGCAAATTTGGGTCGGCGTTTGACACGAGATTTGCGTGGTTACTATGGTTACGGGTGGGAGGACGGCTGACGGCACCTTCCGGTTGCGATTCGGGCACTGCCGCCACCGACGCCTCGACCACATGGCTGGTTGGCGCCGAAATGGAGATGGTGGGCTGGCTGGCGTGCACTGCCGCTGGCTGGTTGAGGATAGCGTGTGTGTGGGGTGGGGGAGCATGAACACCTGAGGACATTGTGCTCGGCTGCGGAGCGCTCTGTGGCTGTGTATAGCGGTTACTGGTCACCGGTTTTTGATTTCTGTACGAGTTGCTGCAGAAATGAAAGACAACATTAAACTGCTACTGCCTATATTAGTTCACAACCAATGTAAATACCTTTTTCTTGCTTTTAATTAAAATTTAATTTAAGAGAAGCAAAGTGTGAGGCTTCGTAAAAGAAAACGCGTGATAAAAGAAACCTAAGATTCAGAAAAGCCGACAAAAGGGCACATTAATTCACTTCAAAACACAACCGATTTTTTTTAAATTTTGCTTTCCAGAGGAATAATTACTTTTGTCATTCTGTTTACCCAAGAAAATATCGGAGTGCTTCTCTGACGCCCATTTCTCCATCTTATTTCCAGTCGGTTATTTTGGTTATTTCCTTCGATCATTCAATTGTACTCTCGGAAGTACATTTTTTAAAGGCAAGTGCACCAACGCACGTGTCGTAAGTCGCCAAAACTCGGATTCTGCACTGTTTTTTTTTTTTTTTTTTTTTTTTTTGTCCATGGTAAAAAGATCAGTGTCAAATGAAGTCGTGAAATCACATAGCCCATAATGTAAATTAAAACTAATTGACTTCATAAATGTCAAACAGTGCGTCAATTCTAAAAGCCAGCTGAAACTACTTGAGCCGCAATATCATTAAGCTGATTTGCTTAGTTCAAACTCATTTTTCTTTTTCTATTTTTTTTCACTGCCAAGCACCAGCAGACCTTTGTGCATTGACAGGCAAATTTCACGCACGTTCTTGGCTGGAACAGACAATATCAACCCATGATGAAGCGCCTCTAAGCATCTTCTAATTAGGGACCTACCCAGTAAAGCCCGCATCGTTTTCAGCCTTTTCAACCTCCGCCACCCCTAAACCACATCTCCCCGCACGCCAAATCTGTGACGTCACCCAATCATTATAACAGTATTGATCTGAAGAGCCTCAGATCCCACGAACGTCATATTGACGTCATGAACAGCAGTTCGTGGCGACTTACTTAGTCCTTAAGCTCTGAAAGCTGTGTTTCGTGGAGGGGTTGGCGAGTTTGTAAGCGGCCGTCGGAGTGTAGCCATTGGCTGCAAACGCCTGCAAAAAAGAATCAATATTATTTCTTTTTCCACTTCACCAAATAAATTAAGCAATAGTTTTCCGTACATCTTCAGCTTATGCAGATTTGTTATATTTAGCAAACAAAATTTTCAGCGATTTCAAACTTTCAAATTTCACAACACAATACGGGTTTCCTCGACGTATAATAACGTTTTTAGACTCACTGTCGCTTCTGTAACCATCATATATCAGCTCGAATGGAGCACAAAAAGGAACTCATTTGACACTGCCCAGTCTTTGTGAAATCCATTCACCAAAATGTTATTGATAACCATACTGTGACGTCACGGATGGTCACTCGTGACGTCACAATCTCCCCAACACTCTTACTTACGGTGCCCGGGTCGAAGTAGGTGACGCTGGCGGGCTGGGCCGCGCTCGGCCACATGATGTTTGTGTTCTGGGGCGGAAAAAACGGCACACTCTGCTACAACAAAACAAACGAAATCATCACAACGTGCAACAGGCCCAATTTCTGTCGCACCTTTTTTGCGATCGCAACAGCTTCTAATTAGCGTGTATATTTCTGTACTCGGGTACAAAATAACCAGATATCATATTCTACCTTTAGCGTTTTCAAATAACATTAAACGACATTCGTATATTCCAAGTGTTTGAGACAAATCGTTTGCAAGAAAGGTCAAGCCCCTTACCACTGACTGTCCAGAGAAAACTTACCGACACTGACACGACCGGGGTGGCGTTCTGTGGCGCGCCTGTGGCGATGAAGCTCATGTTGGCCACCTGGTGCGGCGGTGGCGGGGGCGGCCCCTGCTGGAACGCCGGTGGCGCCAGCTTCGGCATAGCGGTGGCGGCGGCACTGAAGTCCCCCGCCGTCGGCGGACTGACCGGGCTGTACTGCTGACCCGGCGTCACCACGCCTTTCGCTCCGGTCTTTGGCACATAGGTAGATCGCAACAACGGTTTGGCCTTAATACGAGCCTGCATAATACAATGAATGCGCCACAAGTCGTTATAGTATACAAACAACTTAAATAAATAAATAAATAAAAGTTACTTTATTTATTCGTTATTATTACCATTGTGGGGGCTGCTATTATTATTATAAAATTATTATTACCATTCTTACAGAAATTGTGTTTTCTTTATTCGCATTTTTGTTGTCTCAATTGTTTATGGAGTGGAAAGAGGCTACACGAGGTATATTATCAGTCACAGAGATGCCCAAGGCACCTGGGTTCAGCTCATTCAAAGCATCCACTCACAAGCACATGTGATCTCAACCAAACCAGAACAGCCACAACTCGACGTTTTATTGGCTGATAATCAGTTTCAATTTAGTGAGTTTTTTTAACCACAAGAATCAATTTCCTTTGAAAACGAAGCTGTTTTTTTTTTTTTTACTTAGAAATGGGTAGACAATTACTATACATCTTCATTTTCTTTCTATCTGTGAAACAATGGCTATATATTTTCAATATTTTCCAAGTCGCGCAGCTGTGCCCTGATACATTGCCTTTCACATAAAAGAACCAAAAGCATAAATTTCTGTACCACGTTGTTTTCCTTCCACCAACAGGCAATTCTTCAAACTGTTTTTTTTTTTTCAATTGTTTTAATTGATGATAAGATTCTCCATTTGGGGCCGACAATCGATTTTTACTGGTGTGTCTTTTATTTCAGATATTATCAAGCAGCAAACTCTGTCCGCGACAACGCTGCTGTGCAAGGCCAAAACAAATCAATAAAATGTTCACTAATACTTCTTTACTGGTTGGTAATTTCTATTTTACAGATAGAAAATTCTATCTCGTTTCTGTCCCTAGCTGGAATACGTCTTATTTGCGTGCAATTAAAATTTCACATTTTGAGAACAAACCTATGGAGTTGACGTTCGCATTTACGTCAAAAGAAAAACGAAAGAACCAAAGCCAAGGAGGGGGTCGGAGTGGGGGTGGGGGTGGGGGCGGGGGTTTGGGGGCGGAGGGGGATGGGCTTACCATGATGGGGCGTCCAAGGAACGTCTGCACGTCGGTGCGTAAATACTGATAGGCTTTCTGGGCATCCTCCTCCGAGTCGAACGTCACATACCAGCAGTTGCTGCTAGCGAATTCACAGCTTACAAACTTGGGGCAATTCACTCCCATAAACAGCGTCTCCACGTCCTTGAGACAGAGAGAGTAAAAAAACATGTATTTTTAACATATTAACACAATCAAACAGATCTATACTTGGAATCTCTATAGTTATTAATGACATCTTTTTATTATTTTGTTATTTTTTTTAGTATATAGAAGCACTTTTAGAAGCTTTCAAAAAAAAAGCATGTCACAACGGAAACTGTTAAGGTGGGAAACTACACGCTTATAGCACGGCAATTAGAAAAACAATACCAGGGGCCAGGAAGGCTAAGTGCACGCACCTGTACGGGTGTAGTCTCGGGGACTTCGCGTAGAATGACAACACATCGCTGGTGCAGTGGCCGTACCTTCTCCCCCCTCTCATCCACCTGAACGTTCGGAGAATCTGCACAAACACGAATATGACTCTCATTTCTAATTTCGCTGTAACCATCATACTAGTCATACAAATAAATCATTTTTTTACGTGACCTCCGTGAAAATGGGAGAACTTTAACATTTCATTTTACTTAAATGCTAAAATTGTTTGTAATTTTAATTTGTAGCTGCAATTTGGTTCTTTTGCGTAGGAGCTCGAAAACGAATTTTGAAGCTCGAGTAATTTCAGGCAACAGCTGAAGTAGTATAATTATTCTTATATGTCAAAAGTGCAGACAAATTACATTAAGGACACCCCGGTTATTAAAGTGAACAGACTCATTTTTGAACACAGGCTCAGCAACAGATATCTGGTTCCCCCAACCAACCTTTTTTTTTTCAACAGCACAGCCTACGTTAAAAAGTAATAGGATCACACAGTTCTATGTAGTCACTGACTTTCCAAACCTTTCAATACCAATCTCAAAAGTTGTAAATCCCAGTTGTCAACTCTTATTCTGAGAAATCATCTTCAAACTGCAGTGTCCAGTACAAACCAAAACCTGACGTATATCAACGGATCAAGCAGGCATAAAAAAAAAAAACAAAAAAACTCCGATATATCGAAGTTGCCGGAACCAACGCGATGCAAGTCAGTACAAATGCGGACATCTACCTTGAGAACATTCTACTACTTTGTCCCGAATAAATACCTCCATGAATTGTACAGAGCCTGTATTTGAGGCCTGACCCCAAGCCCCTACATTTTATTGCTTCTCAAATGCATAGTGATGTTTCTGAGCTAATTTTTGTGGTACTTCGCGCTGTAGTCTCAAAAAGTTACTATTGTGACCGCCCTGCATTTCCGCTGGCGTAACTTGTATCCCAAATTCATCCATGTATAAATATGTAAAATGAAGCCGGCACAATCTCAACGGCGATTGGTCAAATTCAAGTTTAGACCTTACACACCTGACAGCCAGCACCGGTATTCACAAAAGTTAACTGTACGGTTAACTGTACATTGCACAAGGGAAATCAGCTAATTCGGCTAAATTACGCAAACAATTTTTACAAGACTTTGTTCTGATATGAAAGTAAAATGCTTCAATTAACTTTCAGAAGTTCTTTTAGCTACATGTATAAATATGTAAAATGAAGCCGGCACAATCTCAACGGCGATTGGTCAAATTCAAGTTTAGACCTTACACACCTGACAGCCAGCACCGGTATTCACAAAAGTTAACTGTACGGTTAACTGTACATTGCACAAGGGAAATCAGCTAATTCGGCTAAATTACGCAAACAATTTTTATAGGCTTTGTTCTGATATGAAAGTAAAATGCTTCAATTAACTTTCAGAAGTTCTTTTAGCTACATGAGTAGTTAACGAAGCCAGTTAACTGTACAGGTAACTCTCGTGGATACGGCCGCTGACAGTAGGCCAATCAGCGACTGGTATTCAAAAACGTATATTCTGATCGGCAGCCAATTAGGGACTGATATTCAAAAACGTATATTCTGATCGGCAGCCAATCAGGAACTAGTAATCAAAAACATATATTCTGATCGGCAGCCAATCAGGGGCTGGTAATCGAAAACGTATATTCTGATCAGTAGCCAATCAGGGAATGACATTCAAAAACGTATATTCTCAGAGGCAGCTAATCAGGGACTGGTATTCAAAAACGTATATTCAGCGAATGATATAAAACAAGCATGTCGCAGGACATACCCAGCCGAGTTACCAAACAAGGTCAGACAGAAAAACTCTGAAACGTATACTGTTAGGCCAAATAATGAAGTATGTAAAATGCATTTAATTCGAATTTGGAAGCTACCCGAAAAGGGATGTTGGAAAGGTTGGGTTTAGACGATTCACGTATTTACCGCCAATTTGGACAATTTTACAAAATTTTAAAAATTCCACCATTTCGGCATTTTTTTTTTTTCATTTGCAGGTGGAGAAGCACCTAAGAAACTGTCGATTAAAATTTTATAACTATGTGAAAAAGAGTGAGAGAAATGAATGGTTTAACTATTCAGTTATTTTCTACCATATATTCCAGTTTTTGCCAAACTTCAAAGTTCCACCATTTCGGCAGTTTTTGGTGAACCGCGAAAAAAATACTAGCCTGGTAGGCGAATCCCTGGAGAACATCTAAACGACTGGTGTAAAACTGTAGGAGGAGTAGCATTTAAAAAATTGGTCATAACGGGCACAAAAAGTGCCGCCATTTCGTCAGTTTTTCGTCAATCACCCCCAAAAAAAGTAATAGCCAGGTGGGGGACCACCCCGGGAACATTCCTGCGTAATATCAAAACGATTGGAGCAAAACAGTAGGAGGAGGTGTTGCATTTTAAAGAAAAAGTTGAACATACGCACAGACATTCAAGCCCCCTATAGTGATACGACTAACCCAGATCGACATAGTCGGCTTTGTTAAAAATGCACATTCTCGCACTAAATCCCGGAAAGGAAATAGAAAACCGTTTCTATTCCTAGAGTGTTAAATTATTCAGAATAGCAATAAAACTTTTTCAGTGTGTAAAAAAAAAAAAAAAAAAAAAAACACTTCTCATATTCACGCCACGCCCGTTTCAATGTTCACAGGAATACGGTTGAATCATGAGAAAATTTCAAAACACGCTGTGATATTCCGCCAAAATATTTCCGTGAAGGCGCTACTGAATTTTCTTTTAGTGAGCCTAGAATGCTCAAGTGTTGTTTTTGCGAAGGGAATTGGACGTTTAAAAGTGACGACAATATAATTTTTAGTTGCTCTTTATTCACCTGTTGGGTCTGTCGTGTTATTTTCAAACGGTAAAAGTGAAAATCTTTCTGCTATGCGAAGGGCATTTGTTGAACCACAAGTGAACCAGAGAATGCTGACAGTCGTGGCAGTGGGGACAACTGAATACTGGCCTCATCTTCGATGAACACACAACAGGCGTCCCCCCTCCCCCGGCATCACAACCCCCTGCCCCTCACCCCCCCCCCCCCTTACCCAAACCCCACCAGGTTTGGAGGTTGTAGTAAGTTTGTTTACATTCCTAAATAAAGAATCAAGACTTGAATAAGTCACATGAGCACCTAGACTTGACTAGACGCAGTTCTCTCAGTGCTCGTGTTGCCGGCATAAATGTTTCGTCAAGTTCACAATATATATATATATATATATTTTGTCCGTGGAAACATGAACTTCTGCATCGAGATGGACGCACAAAACATGGTCGCCACATATTATGTGTTTACTTTCTAAACATTTATATATTTTCATACCCCTATGAAAACTGGAAAAAAATGGGAATGGGAATGGTCTGCGACCAATTGGAAAAAAGCTTTGATGTGAACACTGTCTCTGGATCTATATGCGATCCACACGCTTGGCTTTTCCAGGGTGGCAGACAAGGATCGGGAGATATCTAGCAAAATCCAGCCCAGGTTACCCACTCCCAAATGCACTTTGACCCGGATACATGTTTTTGCCGGTTTATTTTTTCTTAAACATACTTTGCCTACTCGTTTTACTCTTATTTCTCTTTTTTTTATTTATTTTTTTTTATTTTTTTTATTTTTCTTCCAGATTATACAGAAATCAGTCACAAAGAACCAACAGATTGCACGAACTGTGACGACACAATCAGTGAAGACATTCCTGCGAGGCAACGCTGACAAGAATCTAGTTGCTAAGGGCTACATTCACACTTCGGCTTCTGGTGAATTCGCTGAGGTCAAGCCCCAGACGGTTGCTAAGCAACACCACACCACACACACACGCACGCACATATTGGTACTGACCTCTGAGCACATCGACTACGAGATCAAGGTTATGTGTGAGTTTCTTGACTTGGTTGAACTTGGCAATGGTTGCTATCGAGACGTACTGGTCGGCATCCATCTGAGAAACTAAATACGTGTCCTGTGCAAGGTTCTCCCTGAAGCAGAACAAAATCAGAGCTTAAATCTTGTTTTAAAAGTCACATTAAACTACAGTTACGGTCAACTGAACAAACGCACTGCACGGCTGAATCGTCACTATATTCCTCGAATACGAAATTCGCATTCCTTAAAAAACTGTACTACATGGCAACGTTTTGGCTGAAAGCAGACATTTTTTAAATTAAATCAACACTGACGGTGCCGATTCGGCTGCTGAGTAGCTAGAGTGTATTTTCTTTTATGAATACGGTGCTAAGGAAGTAGGGGGGTGGGGGTGGGGGGAGGGGGGTTAGTTCAGTACATTGTGAAGGATCCCAGCGTTCGCTCCAGATCTACTGTGTGCTTCACTCTGCCGATTACCCCGCAAACCAAAACTATGTTTATTTATTCACTTCTTTCTTTGTTGACATGCTGGTCTTTTTGGTCCATTAATGGTGTTCAGCAGCGCCGCTTTTTTTTCCCTATACTCTACCTGCCCTAATGTTTTGAGTAACCTGGACCAAAACTTGGTTCCTCTTGATTTTTACGACGGGGCGTACCTGGAGAAATAGTACTCGAGCTGGTGTTTCAGCAAGGCCTTCAGCTGATCCAGGGGTACGACGTCTCTCATTGCTGGAGTTTCATCTAAAACACAATGCAACACCCGAGTATATAAAATGACTGCCTTTGTGTTAAATATTCCAATAACTCCAATGCTCTGAACTTCATCCATGCCCATTCAGATATCTGAAATACACTGAGCACTTCATGCTGGACGCCAAACAATCGCCAGATAATACTGGTGGGTGGTTAGAAGGTAATAGATACACGAATGTAAACTGACTGACAGGGGAATGGAGGGGAGGGGAGGAGTTAGATGATTTGTTTAACGACACGGCCTACCCTCTGCGGGTGATATTGTGTCAGCAACCGTGATTAGGAGTAATATAAACTTAAAATCTTGTTAGTTGGTTAGTTATATAATTTGTTTAACGACACGACCGACCCTTAGCAGATTACATTATCAAAACATTTCAGTAATCAGTGACTAGAAGACCATACTACATGGTAAGCTAAAACCGTGTATATTCATAAATCATAAAATAAAACAGCGATTGGAAATACTGATACAAGTGGATTTCTTTTAAAAATTGTATAATTTTGCTAGGTTCTACTTCATCAAAGAGCTTCATCAAGGGGGAGGGGAAGGAAGGCGTTGTTATGGAACAGCTGACCTCTGAGGAAATCAATCTGTTATGTATGAATACACATCTCTCTCTCTCTCTCTCTCTCTCTCTCTCTCTCTCTCTCTCTCTCTCTCTCTCTCTCTCTCTCTCTCTATCTATCTATCTATCGATCTATCTATCTCGCTCTCTCTATCTCTCTCTCTCTCTCTCTCTCTCTCTCTCTCTCTTCTCTCTTTTACGAGTACTATTTTGCGCGGAATCCCCAGTAGGTTTTTGAAGTAAGAAGCTTGTTATACACAACAGACCGAACCGCCACAGAAGCTGGTTGTTGGACAACAACGGGAGGGAGGGCAGGGGAGGGGAGGTGAGGGGAGGGGAGGGAGGGAATTTCTGGGGGACACAGTATGGAATGGGAGGAACATGATAACGCGTGTGACGGGAATTCAATGAATCAATCTGAAATGTTAAATGAATCAATCTGAAATGTGAACGTATAATTCTATACGCAGGGCCGATATCTATCACGGACTGCCTATCCTTAATTATACAATTTAACAGGGCCTCTCTCTTTCTCTGACTTGTCAAAGCCATGTGCTTTTAGCAATGCCGTCATTGATTTTCCGTACAGCCATGCTACACCTAGAATGTTCAATTGCAAACTTATGCGTCTTAGATCACAAGATCAATACAGTCTTTCTTACTTCACCCAGAACTCAGACTCCACCGTGAAGCATTTGAAAAAAAAAATCAAGAAACAATTTAATAAAAACAAACGGGCACTCCGCAAGCTTAAATTACTTCAGTTGCTAAACAAAGTGACTTTTTGTTCAGTTACACTATCAGTGGTCTTTGGTACTTGTTTATTATTGCTTGAATAAAGCGTACACCATTTATCCCGCGACGCACTCGCATTTCTGCAGAAACTGCGGTTGTCATAGCTTCGAAGCACGTGGTCACGTGACGTCACTCTCCATTGTTGAAATGGCCAATACATTTGCAGCGTCACTCCGATCTCAAACGTCCGTTCTTTTTATCATTCATCCAAAAATATACCGCCACCAGATTTTCCATATCCTTTAATAGTCCTTACAACGGAGTACCTTCTATATTCTTCAACATATAACACTCTTCACGGACAATTTCATAGAGGCCAAAGTAGTCAAAGTAGACAATTTGAGGCCAAAGTAATCCACGCTTCGCTTCCAACCCGTTCACAATTCCAGAAAACCAAATGCGATCCACATCTTTGGGGTTGACAATAGCTACTTCGAACAAAAATGTACGGTAAAATATTCTCAAAGTGGTCACAATCCCATCAAGATTTGAAGACCCTTCAAGTGTCTGCTAAAGCGTCGCTTATGAGCAACTTTCTTGATTTAACTCGGCCGGTATGTCTTTATCTCTGTACATACTTCAAGCCGAACTCACAGCTGCTCTACTCAGTTTTAAAATGCTAGTATTTTCTTTTTTCAGCGAGTTTCCGCCATGCGGTGTTTTGATTTTCTTTCCTCCTACAGCCTGTTTGTATTTCGGCATATATTTAGCTCCTGCGAGCCCAAAATATCTCGAGATATTGATGAATTCTTAAGCTAATACTGCCACGTTTTTTTTAATCTGTAACACTTCAAGGCTGGAAGTTCACGGTCGTCTGGGACAGGTTCAGTCTTATCTCCGCCTGCAGTTGTCATACAGCTAAAATCTTCTAAAATGAAACCCTGACTTAACTGCTCCGACTTTTCACAGCTGCTCTCAGCACTACGGAACAGGAGTAAGACACGGAGACACGGAAAAAACAACCCAGGCTATTCTTTCACAAGGAAAAGTCGGCGGCATGGCGCAAACTTGGTACGTAGACCTAACTTCTATCTCTGAATACGCGACTAAACAAAAGCCTACTTCAGAAGGCAATTAGGCCGTGCAACGGATTCAGGGTTAACATTTCACCTACTTAGAATCACCCTCGTTCAACATTTTCTCACATTGTTGACCACACACCTTCCTGTCTCCCTTTTTTTTTTTTGCCCCTAAGGTGTTCTGGTCCTTATTTAGAGACTATCTAAAGACGGACATCGCCAAAGCAAAATTCAAAATCTTGCCCAAGTAACAACCATATTTCCAACCCTGGCATTCAACAAACATGCGAGAAATGCATCGCTCTACAGCGAAAATGATCTAACGATCGTCTTGTTGTTGCACGAAAGCGCAATGACACGTAGATGGAGGATACACTCTCGTGAAACACGCCGATAGAGACCTGCACGCATTCTACCTTATATGCCAGCTTTGCGCCTGTCGATAAAAAGGTTCATGCATAAAGGGGGGAGGAGGCTTAGGTATTTGGTGGGGTGGGGGGGGGGGGAAATGGTGGAGGTATTGTGACATCAGTTGTTTGTCCGTGGGAGTAAAAGTGCAGCTGCACCTGTGAGTCAAACATCCACAGGTTTACGGATAAAGGGGGGGGGGGGGGGAGGCGGATGGATTTGGTGGGGGGGGGGAGGGGGGTGGCGGAAGTGCTGTCACATCAGTTGGTATAATTTTTGTTCGACTGTTTGTCAGTGGGAGTGAAAGTGCAGCTGCACTTGTGATTCAAACATCCACAGCCTTCGGCCATGAAACAGTCACTTCTAAAACCCAGCAGAGCCTGCAAAGCCCGCGTGCAATATGAACTGCAGCGCCTATTTAGCACCGTGATATCACGCAATTCTCCAGCTTAATTCTCAATTACTGCACGGCTGCTTTTTCATGGTTTGTTCGTCTTCACTGGACAAGATGTGAGCGGTAAAATCCGCTGGAAAAAAGTATACACCGACCCAACGAAACCCCTCACGTTACAACAACAGAACATGAGTTGTAGAGAACTGGAAGACAGACAGCAACAAGAAAATCCTTGTTTTTCCGAGTCAAGGTCACTATGTACTTTGCACGCAAGCCCTTTCTTCCCTTCTTACGTTACCTGTCTCCCTAACTGGATGAACATACCACGAGAACTGGGCATCAAAACTTCGGTGTACAAGCCCGGGTCACACATGCACGAAACTGTCTGTGCAAGCCGTGAACAATCAATTTCCAAAGAATGCTATGGCCATCCATTTTCACACTCACTTTGACACAATCCATTAACCATGTTGGAGCAATCTGTTACCTTCTTAGAATTAAAAGCGAAAAATAGAAAGTACGGTATTAAATAAACATTCCGCAATAATAGGCGATGTATGATTGTGTAGGAGTATGTATCAGTCTCTTCGTCGTTGTTGTTGTTTTTAACTTCCGGAATGGGGGGGGGGGGGGGGGAGGGTATGGTGATACGGGCACAACCGCTACTGTGCAGACCCAGACTTTGAAACGGCAAGATCAGCAATTACTGCTACTGTAATATCTAAGTACAAGAGCCTCTCTACTAGATTAAATAGCAATAAACTTTTACTTCACCCCCCCCCCCCCCCAATTCCTCCCCCTCCTCCCCCCACAATAGACCCATAAATTTTCCGACAAAAATGTTAGCGTTACATTTTTAGACGTTACTAAGACTAGAAACTTCCCAATACCTTTTTGAGGCCCGCAAATTATTTCCTCCAAAAACTTTTCACAATGAAGAGCAAACGAGACCAACTTATTGCAGTTATCCATGCCGTGATTGGTCCCGAATACAACCTAGCCCTATCGCCCGTCCCCCATTTCTATATAAAAAAAATAGCACTCGAAAAATTCCGGGCTGTGGAAACAAAAATGTTCGTGGACATTGTGCCCAGCTGTAAAAAGCGAAGATATTACAAAGGTGAAAGGAGATACCGACAAATCTGGCAACACTGCTACCAAAGGTAATCGGAGAGGATATGCAGGGCGAATAGCATTTTTGTGTGTTAAAGCTGTACGATTATTTGGCCAGTTTTTGCCGAACTGATAACAAATATACTCTAATATTTATTGAGCATTGAGTATTAATACGCACACTGAGCAACACTAAAGATATAGTAGTCAAGCAACACGTAAAAAAAATTATAATAATAAATAAATAAATCGATTCCTCACTAAGGCTTGAACTCACAACCTTTTGCTTCGCTGGTGGCAACGCAAACTACTGCTTCTAGCGGAGGCAGAACTATAAATATTGTCAATAAATCCGAAAAAGGAAAACAATGAAAAAAAAAAAACTGTCCTCAGCGGGGGCTTGAACCGACGACCTCGTGATTGTCAGTCCGATACCTTATTCAATGAATTATCGAGGCAAGTGGTCAGGCAACCAGTAAAGGAATGTCAAGTACGAAAGCACTGCGATGTTTTTTTGCAATTTGACCGTTACTGACCATAAGATTGTAAGACTGACAACAGATTTGTTACTAGGCCAGGGAGAAAGATATTCTTGCTTCTCAGCCTTATTTAAGAGAGAAAAATCACTCGGACTGCCGGAGATCTCGGATAAATCCCCAAAAACAAATACAAACTGTGTGGAGGAATCACCTGCGAAACAAGACAATCGTAGATTGCACATCCCCCGCCGCGCTCATTTACGACAAAGTCTAAATTGTCAAAAAATCGCCAAAATTACATGTTTTGAAGAAATCGAAAAATAACCTGACGCTGCACAACTACACTTGATATACTTTCTACCTGTACGGTTTTATCTGTCTACGATGAATAGTAACAAAGATACAGCCTGGACAAACTTGTGCTGAAAAAACGACAAAGTCCACATTTTCAAAAAATCTGCAAAATTACATGTTCTGAATAAATCGAAAAATAATCTGACTCTGCACAACCACACCTTATATACTTTCTTGCTGTATGGTTTTATTAATCTCTGAGGAATAGTAAGAAAGATACAGCCTGGACAAAGAGGTTTGCGGACGGACGGACAGACGGACGGACACGAGGCGTTTCTATATCCCTCGTCCCCCGCTAGGGCGGCGGGGGATAACAGTCCTGTTAATTTCAAACCAATTGGATCAGAAATGTAGGAAGATTAGCATTTGAAAAATTGTTTACACACACAAACGTATAACGGACAACAATTTCCCCACAAGTGATGCCTATAGCCCAGTAACGATAGACAGCTGGGCTAAAAGGCTATTTAATTTTTAAATTGAAAAAAAAAATAAATAAATAAAAAAATAAAAAATAACACATGGCTTGTACCACATCACCGAGTAAGTACCACGTCATTTCTACGATTTTTAATCTGACTATTTCGAGGGTGTAGTTTGTTACAAAGTCTGACGTAATTCAAAATAATTATTGCACCTTGACAAAGTATTGACTATACAAGCGTTGCCATACACGTGTCAAACTGCTCTAGATCTGAAAGGGCATGAGTTACCACAGCGATACACAAGTGAGCTTATGGTCAAGTGTCTACGCTGTGGTTGGTTACACGTGTCACTCCCACAGGATGTGAATATTTATATTTTCTTGATAATTTCCTCATGACGGAAAAAACAGCCGGTATTTTTGAGCAGCTGTTGGAAAAGTCCCACCTAAAAAGTGTGTGGTTGTTAGAAAAAGTGCAGGGAAATGATTGCACTTTAGCAGTTGAACAGGTATATAATCTGAATATCCAACGTATCTTCAGCTGATAAAACATTGTTCCGACCGTGTGACTACTAATCAACGTGTCGGCCGGGTAATCAATTTTCCAAATCAGGTATTGAAAGCGTCTCTCATTCTGTAAGTCAATTTGTGACGGTCTCTGGCTAAGCAAGCGATTGCGACTGTACAAAAGCCTCTATTTTACTTTTTTTCACTTCAGACAATAACTCCAACCCCCTTTGGTTTCTAGTGCCGCGACCGGCAATCCCCGAATCGGGCGGAGAGGAGGGGGGAGGGGGGGGGATCATGACATCATCGCCGTTAATATATCGACCAGTGAAATATATGTCAGCATTGCCGGTGTAGCAAAGCACCATCCTTTTGCATAAACGCCAGCAGTTGATGCACATTCTTACGGCACGTAATATATGTATTTTTTTTTGCGCCATCACAAACGCATATTAGATCGGGCAGTGATAGATAATAAAGCAATCCGTGTACCACAAGAGATACTCAGCATCATGAGTAGCCAGCATTTCGACAGAACCCGCAGCAAGCCCCCCCCCCTCCCACCCTGCCCCCCCCCCCCTGACAGAATGGATGAGGGCGCGGTCGGACCTAAATCGTGACGAACAAACCTTGGGTAGCACTCCCGGGAGTAGTGGGCGTGGGCGGTGCGTTGTCCTGGAAGAGCGTCTGCCCGTCCATGGCCACCCTGGCGGCGTCAGGGCCCACCGTTGCTGCCGGGTAGCTCTCGCCCACGTTACTCTCGCTCGGGCTGTCCTCTGGTGTCGGTGGAAACGTCACGTTGCATGGCAACGGAGGCTCGACATCACCGTTCACGAACGTCGTACCTGACAGGTGAATATTAAATACACTGTACTACCCAATGAATTGTGCTGTCGACGTTGAAATACAAAAAAAAAAAAAAATTCCGAGTAATTTTCAGAAGGGTGGGCGTGACGAATCAACCTGCCTACTCAGCTTTGATATGACTGTTCAATAACTTGCAATGCGCTTAAAACAAGAAAGACAGCCACCTCGAAAGGACATTAATGAATTAACCATAATGACTCGCCACCAAAACTACAAGTGCTGGTAAATCCCAGGAAATGGTTATTACAGGTATTTTGTTTTTATGTATCACATACTTATAAATAATATAACCTTTACAAGCACCATAACTGTATTGGATTATAAACGGATCTCCAACTCAACTTGGTCACACAAAAAGTGCTATTAAACAGTTGGTTTTAGTTTCTCATCCAATTATATATCCGACGGAAAACGAGGTTTGAGATGTTTCGGTTACACTTTCAACCACGGAAGTCTTTCCTATTTGACTTTTTGCAGCTTTTTACTTATCTATTTATTCATTTTTTTTTTTTTTTAGTGTTGTTGATATGTTTATTTTTGGCAATGTCACTGGTTTCCTAAGGTTTAACATCCAACAAATACACGTTGTTGTTCAACAGCCAACCTCTACGGCGGTTCGGTCTGTTGTGTGTAACACTTTTTTTACTCTTCAGACCCACTGGGGATTACGCGCAAAATAGCACTCATAAAAGAGAGAAACCACTTTTCACAAAAGTCACTAAAATATAGACACTCAGTTGCACATTTTTCACCAATATGCGAGAATACTCAACACCGCTCTGTGTTAATGCATAACAGATAGATCTCCTCACAGGTCAGTTGTTTTATAACAACGACAAATACACTCCCTCCTTCTTTTTAACAGAAAGTTATCAACTGTACACTTGAAATTGCTTTTCTAGAAGAACTGCAGCATGTGGAATCGCTTTATCTTAGACACGCTCCTCAAGATTTAAGACGGAGTTCTTTTTTTTAACCCCCTTCTTTGTATATACCTGGTTTCTCCGGCTCATACTTTGTAGTACATAGATTAAAAAACCAAATCCCCCTCAAACCCACTCTACCCCCCACCCCGTGCGTTGCCATACTGACGGTCACTCGCACGGGCCAAGTCAGTTTTTTTTTTCGGAGCCTTCCAACCTCACCAACTGACCTTCAGGTGCGCTGGTGGGGGACATGCCGTTGACCTGGCGAATCACGTGGTCAGGCGAGACTCCGCGCTCGGGGCCGCTCACTTCCGCTTCCGTTACGCCGGGCGCGCCTTTGCTGCTATGGAATACGCTAGCATTTGGATTCAGCCCACCGCCCGAACTGGGTGTGACCTGGAATTCAACACAAGTATCTGCCTAAATCCACCAGGACGTGTTGTAACATTATATAATGTGATCTGAATATGGTCATGCACGATCAATTCAGCTGCTGTAAACGAAAAATACAGCCGCTGTAAACGCAAGTCACTAAAAAAAAAAAAAAAAAAAAGATTACAAGTTGTTTTGTACTACCAGAAAAACATCTATTCCTATGAAAAAAAAGTCTGAAGGGATCAAAATTTCAATCAAATTCTCAAGCAGCCATCGAAAAGCCATAAGCTACGATGCCATTACAAGTTGCGCAAAATCTGTTCATTAAGGCGCGTAGAGATATCCACAAATTTGATAAACAGCAGCACGGGCTATATTTAGCCCACTACAATGGGTGGCTGCTAATAATAAAACGCCAACTCTTGTCGAGCTCAAAGAAAGGGTATAAATGTCTGGCTTGCAGTCCATACAGGGAGGACGGGGGACTACCTCAGCCGTCAGAGTCATTTCAATGAGATTCCTGACGCACACCGCTGACACCATTAACGATTCATAAATAGAAAGATGCGAACAGAAGACAAAGCTGCAGCGAAGCTGTGGCGAAACCACTCTCAATGGCATATAACGGCCAGGTACAGGGCTTGGATTGCACCACACGGTCTTTGTGTAGTGCGGCTTGTATTTTCATGACTCAATTATGTGCATTTCAAACGTTTAAAAATTGATATAATTCCCAATAGAAGTCTTAATGAGTTCCAATAATTATTCTACCTTCTAATTTCTTTTATTTACATTTTTAAGAAAACCAAATTTTGTATTGCCATTTACTCAACGCGAAAACTTACGACAGCTGCGCGACGCGAACCCCTCCCACCCAACCCTCAACGAAAAAAAATCTGAGGGCAGATAGATATGAGACAGTCTCCAGAAGCTCTGAATGTTCGAACTGTATTATCACAAAGTTACTCAATATAGATGTAAATCATGAACTGAGAAAAAAGGTT
Organism: Protula sp. h YS-2021; assembly: GCA_949752745.1. NCBI lineage: Eukaryota > Metazoa > Annelida > Polychaeta > Sabellida > Serpulidae > Protula > Protula sp. h YS-2021. Next base: position 39,901,233 of record OX457030.1, on the reverse strand, counting down.
TGTGGGAGGAACCAGAAAAAAATGGACTTTCCAACATGCACTGTGAGTGGGAGGGCGTGCGGACTAACAAATCACAGACCATAGACAGATAATTGACATGTCCCTGTTTATTAAATTGAACAGAGGTAATGTGATATCAGCTGAACTCTACTTCTGATTGCCTGTTATCGTCGGGACTTGGGTGGGTGTTACCATATTAACGACGGTGACGCAAATGACCAAATATTAAATCTAGGACAAGGCAACACGCTGCCTGTACGAGCCTGTAGTTTTAGCTGAATGGCACGTCGATAAGAACATCTTGTCACACAGCTGTAAAAGAAATCTCAATATTTCGGGGTTCACTGCACTCTTACGTCACAGTCTCACACTCGGCGCGATCTGTCGAGCGTTACCAAACAACATTTTCACAAGGACTTAAATCCTCGGAAAGCAACAGTCCCCCCTCCCCCTTCCTGGCACTGCGCTAACCAAGCTGGGAATGCGCCAAGCTTGCTTCTGGCTTCTTGAAATTCTGAAAGTCCCAAATGTAAACTAAACATGTGGAAGTTTTTTGTCCAAAGTAAAATCCTTAAGCTGAAGAATTTCCCGTTGGCTGTAATGTTCCCAGTGGTATGTCTGAGTAATGAAATATGGAAAATTTGTTGGTCGACTATTTAGGCTCAAACCAGGAGTTTTGGGGAAAAAAAGTGATATGCTGAATAATCTCAAAAAAAAAAAAAACATTCCTAACAGCTTCAACGGGACTTCACCAACTCAAAGCACAATTTATGTGTATAACGGAACCATGCACTTGCACCGGTGCATTTTATTGCACTAAATATGCATTATTTTGGGTCCAGCCCGTATTTGGACCCTTTGACTCCCGACCATGACCGACCACGGAAAAAAATCCAAATGCGAAGTCACCACTTAATTTACATTCCCGTTATAAAAATTCCGATCCTTAAAATTTGAAAAACAAACAAATAAATAAATAAATAAAGTAAATAAGTATGCCAGTGAAACTCAGTCCCCGGCAGGCGTGCAACTGCAGGATTTCAATAAGAAAGTTTACAAAATAACATGTTCGGATAATACTTTGTGAAAAATGTCTGATTTGTTACCAAATTTCAGTCCCCAGGACACCTTTTTCGGCGGCCGACAAAACCTATACCCAGGTGCACAACACCCTATATTCTTTCCCTATGTAAGGTTTAAGTGGGATCCCTCAGGTAGTCCTTGAGATCCACCGCACAAAAGACATCCTATCCAGATGTTGAAGGCCTAAGATATTTGGATTTCGATGAAGTCCGCAGGACACCTTTTTCGGCGACCGACAAAACCTATACCCAGGTCCACAACTACAACCCATATTCTTTCCCCATGCAAGGTTTAAATGGAATCCCTCGGGTAGTTACTGTATCGCACAAAAGACATCATATCTGAAACGTTGACAGGCGGACATGGACGTTCGGACCCGAATTCAACAGTCCTCCACTTCGCGCTACGCGGCGGCGGGGGACTAACAAAACAAAAAGACTCCCTTGAAACTTGACCAATGAAACCTACCTGTTGAACATTTCCACTTTTGACACAAAGGACGTAGGAATTTGCCGAGTAGAAAAAGACGTCGCCAGGATTCATACGAATCGACTCGATCATTTGAGCAGACTCCACCATCAGGCCGTGCCCACAGCTTTGTCAAGATCCAATAACAACCATACTCTATCACGATTCCAAACGTCTATCTTTTTCTCAACGATCAGCTCAGCGTATGTTGAGAAAAACAAAGCGCCTCAGGTAAATTCAACAGTGGAAATCATGTTCTGAATTTTGACGGATGTCTTTGATACGAGCACAAAATGTTTCATGACTTTAAAACAAAGCAGAATGCCCAACCGTATCCAATCTTCAGGGTATTCCGCCTTCAAGAATCAAACTTCAAAAAGCTGTTCAATAATTTCACGTAACCTCAGTGACTGTCTTCGAGATATTTGGCCGATTCCAGATTTGAGGAGTTTTAAATCTCACGATTTCATATGCAGTTTCTTTTGACTGGACACCACAGCGCATCTGATCTCAAATAACCACATTTGTGCAATGCCTGTTTTGGTTTTCATAATGAATACACGAAATCGTTGAGTCAATACAGAGTACCCATGTCCTTTATTGACAAATTATATATATATATATATATATATATATATATATATATATATATATATATCAGTGTAAAATTCCACAAGCCGGTCAGGGTTTTAATCACTAGACACGGAATTCACTTGGCTTCTCTTTCATACATAATTCAACTACCCACCCGACCGTAAACATAACTGTGGGCATTTATAATTAGGTAATTACGGAACAGAAAATTCCAAGTTTTTTTCAATGTACAACCTGTTTTCCTGAACTTAATTCTATTCGCATTTTTTCAGCGTTATTTTTTTTTCATTGTTTTCTATTCTTTCCTTGCCTGTTGCTCTGCTGTCTTGCAAATGGATCCGTTTCCCATGTTCCCTACTTTTCTTGATATCCGTCAAATCCGTGTACTTGATTAGCTGAGAAAGAACAGTCATTTAGCACCTTTTGTTCGCCATCGATTTTCTACAAGATTTCTTTATTTTTCTTGACGGTTTTTTTTTTCTCTCATGCCTTCTTTTTATGGCGCGTGATGCTTAAAAGTTTAGTTCTTCTCTTTTTCACCGCACCTCCTTAAAGTCTTGATATCGGTAATGGGTTTAAGTTATACAGTCAGTATTTTTTTTCCTCATTTGTTGTGTAAGATTTCGGTCAAACTCCTATCAATATACAGCGGTGCAGAATTCTTTTCCTGTATTTTGATGGGTGTTTTGTTTTCTTTGGTTTATACTTCAAAAGAACTAATACTGTTCTGCTAAGCGCAATTGCAGGGTAAAGTTGTGATAATTGTTTCACCGAGCAACTTGAAGCAATACCCTGCTACTTTTTCTCTATGACTTAGCCTTTTATACAACTGAACAAATCTCGAGTATTCAAATCAATAACTTCTGTCCTTCGTCTGCAATAAGTTTTCAAATTGGAACCAAGAGCGCCACTGAAAACAAAAATTAAATGAACCATTTTTCACGTACTTAACAGCCCCTCCCTACCCCCCCCCCCCCCCACGTATTAAACATGCCCCCACAAACATCGAAACTGTTGCACAACAAACAAAATTATCTGGACCCATTAAGACTGTAGGGGAAGAAGTGCAACCGCAACAAACAGTCACAGCACTGCAATATGTGAAAACTCGCCCAGTTTGTCAGCATTTCAAAGGTGCTCTGTGAACGTCCCACGGGTGACGTTTTCATCTCACGTCCCACTGACGTTTTCATTTTCACAGGCTCATCTAAAACAACCCCCACCATACAATGGGTTAGTTCCGAGTCATTCCCGAGTCATTCAACTGAAGCGTATCCGAAAGACCCACCCCCTGCCCCCCCCCCCCCCCATCCAACCTGCTCTGCACAGGTCTTGATGATGGCGTGTCGTATTAGAAAAGACCCAGTTTTCCCAGACATGCAAACCTTAATGTTAAGCTCCGAATAACTGAGTCTAAAGTGAAACCCACTATAGGGAATTTATTATCGGATCAACTTATTACACACGTTTCAATTTACTGCCCAACAGCATTAAAGCACCAAGATAATAGAAGCACAAACTTTGTCATAATTTTTCTCAGTTGGCTCAAGCTTCAAAATTTTATGGCACACAAAAATTCCTTAATTTGGCCACGTTTCCTTTTATGGTGTTAGAGTATAGATAATCCATTCTCTTTTTTTATCACTGATTTTCTACGAATTATTCACACCGCATTTTTCAAATCCACCAGCAGAACGTAATGAAAATTCAGCGGCAACATTTGATCAAACGCAGGTACGGTACACCTTTTTTCATCCTTTTGTATACACAAACCGGCAATTGACTTCTTTTAAGTGACTTCATCAAAAAAATTAGACATTATTTTTTGCAAAGGTTTATGTCTCCTGCCAGCAACGTGTTACGGCTCACTAGAGAGTTAGTACGTGTATGTACAAACTACACACAAATGTGTGCGGTGTTTCTCTGCACACCTATTATGTAATTAACATATCACCATCTGTTTACATCGCAATCACGAAAAGTTAAAAAGCCAACTGCGGTGAAGCATTTCATGTTTATGACAAAAAAATGCTACTCTTTATTATTCCGTTAGACACTAATCACTTAAGGACGCCTCTAAAACACGAAATCAAATCCATTCATGATTACTCCAGCCTTAAATCAAGCAACCTGACGGTGTCATTTTGTATCCATATGGTAGGATTCCATGCCAGTGAAAGCAGCATTGAGTGTACCAGTCCATATATGGCAGCCGTGCATCCACGTCACTCTACTCAACGCATGGCCCATTTGTCAGCGACATACTTGGACACCAGCCGACGCACAGCAACAACAGGTCAAGTAAAACAATGACCAGACGACAATAGCAAATGGCCACAGTGCCTTCACTGCGTCGCTTAGAGCATACATATATGTATGCAGCAAATAAAAAGAGATGAGACAGAGAGAGAGGGAGAGAGACTGAACTGAGCAGACGACATCATGGTGAGGGGCTGAGAGGCGGTATATGAATGAGGCAGTGGCATCGCAGCTTTGGCCATTAACAGCAGCGCTGCAATGTTGCTCAAGCACCCGCACTCTATATTGTTGTGTGTAAAGTGTGTGTGGGCTGAATAATGAGTCTTATTGACGGCCAAATGTACTCCGGCTCCTTTGCCACAGACAGGTCCTTACCGGGCTCGCATTACACCATAACATGACATAAATTAGAACAATTTTAACAGTCCCAAGAATTCGTTTGACTACAAAAAACAGGTACCCTTGGCATGGTTAACGCATGGCTGGTCCGTGCGTACTGTTCGTGTAAGTTATGAGCTCGTAAAGTTATTCGTCTTCCTCACAGTAATACTCTCGAGAGCATAAGCAGCCCCCCCCCCTCCACCCCCCTCCTGTATCTGTGTCATCAGTCATTAGTTTAATGTCCGCACAGGCTGTTTTCAAGATTGCCAATTGTCGCCACGCACCCCCCCCCCCCAAAAAAAAAAAAAGAAGTTTACTCACAAACAAACCACGGTTGTTTCTTAACCTCTCTGTTGAAGCTCTAACGAATAGCTTTCACAGAAAGGATTCACAATTCCAACAAAACGAAACTCCAGCAAAAAGCTTAACGCCGAAAGGCTTCGTAAAACCGACTGTCAACAAAATGCGCGTCAATAATATTATCCGCTCTCACTGGAAGACATATCTCTGTTGCGGTGAGAACTACACCCGCACATATATGTGCGCATTCTCACTGCCGACATATCGGTGGGCAACTCCAGTCAACAGGCTAAACAAAACGCACTCGTTCAGTGTGTCGCGATTCCCTCGTCACCGCCTTTCATGAGTCACGGCCTTCTGTGCCTCAATTTAAAAAAAAATGTTGCATTAAAACTAAAACAAGACGCACTTCCTGTTATGTATTGATGGAACGAAAACATTTTCAAGAATAGAGATAACTATTATCTGCACTACAGTCAACTTCGGATGGTAATGCAAGGTTATCACAGGGGACTGGGACAGAATCGACAGTTACTGTATCGGTACACACAAGACAACATGTCAATGGCAACACGCACAAAAGAATGCTACCAAAACCGAAAAGAAATGCCTTCCCTGACCGTGAGATGAAAACCTGGTTGAGAGTGAGTTGCCAACAACGACAGAAAGACGAAGTCGTCTGCGGACTCGCATACAGATAGCACGACAGGAAAACAAGAGAAACCCATAACGCCGGCTGGTTGATATAAATCTAACATAGCTACATTTATACTATTTGAACACATTTTTAATGAAGTTAATTTGAAGTGACAGGTATTTCGCCGAGTTGGGTCTGGGGAACTTTTAAACCCCCAGCTGAAATGATCTCTTTCACACAACAGCAATCCCGAATAAAAGCACACAGTGTTCCTATGTTCCTTGAAAACTGGAGGCGATTACCGCCGTCATTTCACATGCTGAACCAGAGCAGTGTGTATAGCCCACATATTCCCCACAGGCCCCCCATCAGTTAAACACGGCCATCAATAGTCAATCAAGAGCTGAAATTTTCTAAGTCCAGCTGGTCCATTTTCCTTGGACGAACCTGGCCCATTTACAATACCGATCTGTGTTTGTTTCCATAGAAGCCACATACCAAGTTTCATGAAGATCTTTGCAGGAGTTTTTGAGTTATCGTGTTAACAAGCTCTTGATGGCAGAGCGACCGACCGACAGACCGACCGAAAATGCGGTCGATCGCATATATTCCCCCTGTGGGGGAATGAAAGGCGATTTTTGAAAGGTCTACTAAATGCATTGTTTGAATCAGACATGACTCTGTGGTCGATGGAAATAGTGGAAAATCTGAAGGAGAAATGATAATCTAGAACGGTCTTGGGGCTTGCTCTTTCAGGAAAATTTTACAACCTAAAGTAGCTACAATTTTCAAAGTACATTTAACAATATATATTACAGCGCGTCGAAGGCGCGTGAAAAATGTAACTTTAGATAGCCAGAAAAAAATTTCTCGACACCCCCACCCCACCCAAATCGCTTTGAAATCGATTCGTATTTGCATCGATCTTAAGGAAGACCCTTGTATATATATAATCAGATTTGAGACGGAGAAAGCAGAGCGGATTACATACCGGAGTGTTTGGAACTTGCATCTCAGCAGCACCTCCGACGGTCCGGTCTGAAGTCATGAGGAGGGGAGCCGAGATGTGGCCGACAAACTCTCTCAGTTTCTGAAATAGACCAACATGTCACACGGTCACGGCACTGCCAATAAGCTTTCGTGAAGATATGAACACATCAAAGTGTACTACACTGCAGGATGGCCACCTGGAATCCGAAATGAAATTCCCTGTGTTTTCCCTGAGTTTTCCACACACTTTCACTACGTTTCCCACTATTTCTCTTAAACGCTTAGAAAAATACAACGTTCAACAAATTTCTACTAAATCTATCCAAGTTCGTAAAAGAAAAAAGAAAAGTGGAAACACTTTGGAAAACCTGGAAATTTTCAAAAAATATGAAATTCCCCGAGTTTTCCCTGACTGTAAAATGTTGATTCATTTTCTCCTGAATTGCCTGATTTCCAGGGTCGGTGGCAACCCTGACACTTAAAGTACGGTATGATATCATGAAGTCGAGACCCGTTTATTGCATCGCCAATTTTCCAAAGACTGTTATGCCATTATACGGTATATTTTCTATAAAAAGAAGAGAACGTAACGGAATTCACTACAGTATACATTAACCGATTTTGTCTGGATGTATATTTGCCCAAATCACCTGCCCGACCAAGCAACTAGCTTTCTTGGATAACCTGTGGGAGGGAAGGGGCTGATCGGTGAGTTCAGGCTTTTATCTGCACAGGAACTGCTAAGTAACAACCACACAAAGGCGGTTCATTTTGGGTTTTCAAGAAACCTTGCTTAGTCACGATTTACTAAGAACCATATTTGATGTATTGCAATGCATTACAACGAAGGATGCGTCACCCTGTGTTCACCAGTCACATGCCACAAGCCACTTTTAGGTACATCTCACTGTACTGATTATGATGCAGTGTACTTGAGGTATCACAGGGCTTTGATGCTGAGCTAAGTGCTATGCTAGTATGATCATGCGCCCAACCAGTGGGGCGCCAGGTGATCAGGTTTTTAACATTGGTTTTAACGGGTGACCCCTGAGCCGAACAGCCGTAGAGGTTGGCCGTTAAATAAATAAATCAGTTTAAATAGTTATTCGGCATTTTTGAGAAGGTATACTTACATGACTGATCGCTTCTTTATTTTTTTAATGCAAGTTCAAATCCACATTTCATTTCCAGATCTCATTTTAAAATCCAACAGGCTTATTAAAACTATAATGAATTAAAACAGGCTTATTAAAGCTATAATGATAACAGCGGGATGTAGCCACTTATATCATTCGGCAGATCGCCGGACCAGTTACTTTACCCTGAATGACCAAAAAGATAAGTGATCCTTCAGAAAAGGACTCGTGCATGTCTTTGTTTGGTGGGGAGGGGGGGGGGACGGGTGGGGGGGGGGGGGTGAGGAGTTCAACTCTCTCATGTAACCACTGCCCACACAGAGGGGACACTTGGCTGGTCATAAAACAACACCGCACCAGCAACTTGGTCCGTACACAGGTGCCTTATGGGAGCGTATTCAACCCGATGTCATTACGCAAACGTTCAAGACACAGATACATTGATCGCCACGAACAATCACAACACTCAATAGAGATATTTTTCAGAGACTAGCTAATAAGGATGAGTTATCGCCTGTTTGGCGATAATGTCATCGCTTGCGCGAAAACAACAGAGCGCACGACTAGACCTCCCCCCCCCCCCCCGATCCCTTTTCAGATTTTGCAAGTTTTCTGGAACTGCACTATTCGATGAGCACTGAAAGTAAATTACATTCGAAAGAGTTCCGTTATTTTTATCAGACGTTCGACAAAAGACACCGGGGTTTTTGCGCTCTCACACTCCTGACGAGGAATCTTTTAAAACTGCTTACTCTGCTAATTCTTGGCGAAATCGCTTAAAAAATAATGGTCTGTAGCAGTATCACCAAGCAAACCGTTGCTGTTCAACGGCCAACCTCTTCGGCGGTTCGGTCTATTGTGTATAACACCGTTTTGCTCCGCAGACCCACTGGGGATTCCGCAAAAATAATACCCATTAAGGGAGAACTACTTTTTAGAACATTCATCCGCTCTGTTTATACACAACACATAAGAGCTCATCAGAGGTCAGCCGTTTATAATAACACCAAGCAATAGCCAGGAACATTACTAAAGGATCTTGATATTATACAAGAAGAAAAGTACTGCGAAAAAACTGACATCTTGGTGAGTCCCCCCCCCCCCCCCCCCCCAAAAAAAAAAGAGCGAGCCCGGTATACATGACACCGAACCTTTTACACACAACAATGGAGTTGCCAGGCAAAAATTCCAGTATGTGTCTGATGTACACTGTGCATTCGGTCGGCAGCAGTTGCCATTATTTGACCAGCCTGACAGTATGGACAGTGCCACGGTAGAGTTTACTTGGGGTAGGATTCCAATGAAGAAATTACTCAGAATAGCAAATATATATATATTTTTGCCCAACAAAACACTGACGGGAATTAACATGACAACACAACATTCTCGATGCTGTAACACGTTTTGCAGCTCCACATACCAAAACAGATTCCACTGAGCTATATATCGAGTGAGCTAAGGATCAATACTAAAACACCATGCTCCAACACCCATTCTGCGCTACGATAGATAATCATAGCGATTGGTAAAGGGCGGTTGGCTAGCTGATCAGCAAATTCCTGCGCATGATAAAGCATGACGCATAGACACGTCGTCATTCTCATGACCGTCGCATCTAAAGCGTCTGGAGGGTCAATGACAAACACAGATACACATAATCCGCACGTTATCTCTTGGGTACTGAATACAGTGCACGTGTACTGGACAACACTTCACGTGAATCAACCATAAAACAGTCTTTCTTACGTTGTCGATACTAACCTTGGTGTCTGACACAGGGACGTGACCGTGAAGTAAGAACCCCCCCCCCCCCCTAATAAAATGACCACTATTTACAATGGTGTTCTTTGCGGAAACACGGGCGAACCAGACTTACACGCAATACGAAAGCGAATTCAGGACCAGATGTGGATTTAAAGGGTGGGGAGGAGGGGGGGGGGGGTCAAAACTACAACGCGGGGAGCGTAGAATTCGTAAGCTGAATGAAACAGATATCCGACAAAGAAAAGTTACACAACTGAAGGATGCAACCACACCAAACGAAACTGCCAACACCATGTGAATCAAAGGCTTAACCGAATCTTGTGTAACAATATTTACCAACAAAAGTCCAACACCGACCTACATTGCCGCCCAAACTGAATAAATGACCCTCGATTTAAACTTTGTGTAACTCTTTTTTCCATGGAAATGCAAATCTTTCCGATTAATTTTGAAGGATCAACCCCAATCCGTTTTAAGTAAGAATACATAATAATTCAATAGTCAAAAGAAAGTTTCCCCGGGACATATTTTAAATTCATTTTAGTATTGTTTTTACCCCCAACAGCAATTCCTCCAACGAAAATGTTCCTGCATGTAATCAGAACTTCGATCCCCCATTTCCGGACTAAAAAATCACCGACGAAAAGGTGATACGAAACCTTGTAAAGTATTCCAAACGTTTCCTTATGAGTTTAATTTCGAACAACACAGAAAATTAAGAATCTACTTTGAATAGTTTCTAATCCAAAGTAAAAGGTGGAAATGTTTCACGTCCACGGGAAGATACTGCCCAGTTTAGTGGGGTGCAGTTTCTACCCTCTTTAAGTTTTCAGTCCAACTTCGTCTTCTTAAAAACGAGAGAAAAAACATCATGTCGATTATCTTACGATTTAACCGCTCTGTTCGAGAAGCCGCCCTTTCTACAACAACTTAAGGTTTCTTTTCAATGGTTGTACTTTTTAGACTCCACACACCGCATGGTAACTTCACCACCCCCCACCCCCCCCCCCCCTCCCCCTCTCACCAAACAACTGTAACCCTGTGCTCCTTCCGGGTTTACACAATCATAGATTTTTGTTAATGTCATGTATTAGTTATAATTCTTGCAAGTACTTCGTATTCTCGTGCAAATAGAATTTTAAGCATAAACTTTCACGTGAGTTGGCGATCATGATAAAACATGGCCCTATCACCTTCGGGATTAAAGACTAGTCTCAACCCGATGGTTGGCAGAATAAACACCGTAAGGACCAAGACACCAGAAGTGATATAATTTAATCCGTCCCTTATTTACTCCCCCCTCTCACAAAAAATGCTTGCGAATAATATTCTATTTTGGCACAGCGGTCCGTCGGAGGAAGCAACTTGCCCGCGACTTAAACGGTAACACTAAATACTGCATTTAAACAAAAACTAGACTGGCCAGTGGTTTTGTTAAAACAAAAACGGATATGTCTCCCCGCCTCATAAAAAACTCCTTGCTTAAAAGTACAACATTGGCTAGCCCAAAGAATGGAAAAAATTGCCAAAAACATATTTTTACGGATTATGAAGAAAAACTTCGCAGTAAACATTTGTACTATATGTGGGTTCTTCTTGCCACGTTTCAGCCTAATCCAACAAACTGTTTCGGAGATATCGCAACAATATGGCCAAAAAAGTTTAAAATAAAAAATTTAAAAATTCGCCAAAAATACATTTTCAACGGAAATGAAGAAAACCTTTGCAGTATACATTGGCGGGGTTCCGGACAGAACCCCCCGGGACAAAACCCCCCGCGCGCATAACCCCCATATGGAGAGGACCAAACCCCCCTCCCCACTCCAACAATTATATTTGAATTTTTAACCAGCCTCTGATATTCTATAATCGTTACTTTATGATTACTGATTATAAAGTATAAAAGGTAACATAATTGCAGTCATATTATCTGACGAGCTTTGATCCGAAATGCAATCAGAGCTTCTGCCGGGTCCTGTTCTTTCATCTTACAATCACAGGATCTGAAGTACAATTTACACCCTTGTCATCCAGTCGGTACGTCGACTGCAATTAAAACATCTGAAGTACGAATTCCTATTATTTATAAATCACAGGAGTCCACATTGTGTGCTGAATTACAATTATACAGCCAACTGCAATTTATTTAATCCGAAGTAGACGATATTACTGAAGAGGCCAATAAAACGTAAAGCAACAGAAACTGAAGAGACTGCTCAGCAGATTATCTCTCAGAGTGTTGAGCATTTATCACAAGGTGATTCCTACTGTAAAATCCTGATGCAATAAACGTGTGTTTAAATTTGACATATTATATTGGCATTTTGATTATGCTGAGGGGGGGTTTGGTCCGATCGGGGGGTTTAGGCACGGGAGATTATGCGCGCGGGGGGTTTAGTTCCGGGGGCTTCTGTCCCAGACCGACATTGGGGCTATATGTGTCTTCTTCTTGTGACGTCTGAGCGTTATCCTTGTCCTGTTTTGGAGATATAGCCTGCCAAAGTGAAAAAAAAATGCACGAACCCCCCTCCCCCCCCCCATGTTAAAAAATTTGCCAAAAATAGAATTCCTGAAGGAACGAAAAAAAAAAAATAACACGGGCATCATCTAGACATGTACCCAATATGTATGTTTTGAGAAAAATCGACTCGTTAATTAAGCCCCAACCCTTCGGATTGGGGCCTATAGGTTTGGGGTGTCCGTCCGTCCGTCATTGCTTTATACCCCTATGAATTTGGGGGGTGGTTGGGGCCTGCATGTGTTTCACAAATACTTACTTGTTTCATAAGAACTCACTGCGGACAGACACACCAAAAACTACATATGTCTCCCTTAGGGGGAAGACACATAATTCTACCAGGTTAATTGGTGCAAAATATGCACATCCATTACGGCTTCCATGGATTACTCCTGATGTCGGATAATCCGGAATATCCCTGAATCGGATCCAATCGGAAGTTTTGTGGAATTTTGGGGGTTTTATCCTTGAACTACAAGACTATACAGAGTGTGTAGGTCTCCACTGTTTCTCTCCGACATATATTTTTTGCAGATTATAATTTTTGTGAACAGCTCAAATAAATTTTTGCCATGTTGCACACTGAGCTTAAGGAATAAGTGAGGAAAAAAGAAGGAATACAACAGTTAAAGAAGCGTTAGTATGAAAGAAATTCCGATTAATCGCCTCCTACGCCGTGCACAGAAAGCAGTAGGCATATTCTTAAGATCCCCCCCCCCCCCAGGGGGAACTAAGCAAAGAATGCACAGCAACATACTTAACTGTACGCGAATATAAATAGTACGTCCATAATTTATTGTCTATCGCTAAAGAAAAAATAAATAGTTCAGAAGAAACTGCTCTATGTGTGTTCAGTGCAAAAGTTTTTTAAGTTTTGACAGCCAATTTTCAAAATTCTTCGACTGGGTGCCTACGCCATTACGCAACGTTAACGGGGACGCATCATAAATTCCAATACGAATGCTATAAAATTGCAATAAAAACACCAGAAACGCCCTTCTTCGAATAACAATAACAGCACCACTAGTTCATAGGGAGGAATAGCGCTACGGGGGCAACTGTACTAGGCCCCTCTCAACACCTTAAGTCAAAACCGGTACGAAGAGTGTTTTTCCATCGACACATCTGCAGTCACTCGTTTTGAAAGCCTGCATTAGGACGCCATTGTATAGATGACTCAAAGCAAAGCAACTGCATTTAAGAAAACTTTTCATTTAGAAACCCTATGGATTAATTCGATTTAACCTACATTCAACTTGCGAAAAGGACTTCCCAAGTCTTTCCCCAAGATAAAAATCGCAATTTTAGATTTCTTCCACTACCACATCTCTATGTCCTTTTATGATCACTTCCGTCGTATACCACACATCGCTACATGGTCTGGGAAGAAAATCATTAAGTATGGCGAAAGAAAATAGATTCCCATTTATGGAAACATAGTCCAAGATGACTCGTGTGGTCTTCTTATGACAGCTAGAGTCACATTTCCTATAATAGAACTTTCATTGCTGTCAGTTTTGCTAATCGTGGCGCACGACTCGGGCGAGTGGCGTTATTTTAGAAGGAATGCATCACATAAATGGCCCAATTATAAATTAAGGCGCACATTTTTTTATGGTCAAATAACAATTTTGCACTAAGAAAAACAAGATGTTTTTTAGATAAAGATATAGAATGCCTAATTATGACCCACAACAATGATTCTACTGTTGCAAAACCACTCTTTACCCAAGTTTGGTGGTTTCGCTGTGGTCCAAAATAATGCGCCAGGTTGCTTTTGAAGAAAAGCCTGCTAGTCCGAACCTCGGTGTCCTGAAACGTGGACCTAAAGGTCCAGACCCTCGAAAGTTGAGATCAATGGTCATTTCCATTAATGGAACTGTGGCCCTTTCTGTCCTTGGAACAGGGCTATATGATCATCAAAAGGCATTGTACACATGTCGAATCCACTCAAAAGTACTACAAAACAACGCATAAACGTTTGAGAATAATATTCCGGGAGCTTGGGCCCGTTAATTGAGATTTTCATGACTGGACCTCTAATGGGCGCGTGCAGGCCTCTCCCGTATCTAACTGCTACACAGCGTCAGGAAAGGTAGCTCCAAGACGCGATCCGCAACTGAGGTTCGGCGGAGAAATATACCAAGTATAAATAAAGAAGAGCTGACTTGGAGCTACAGGAAAGGGGGCGTTTGTGTGCCTGGAATTTTCAATCGTACATAGTATCTCGCGGATTCAGCAACAGAAAATAAATGTATTCTGAAGTAAATATTGAGAAGCAACTAAATCCCTATAATTGTGCTATTATATAGTTTTACTTACAATGTTTCTGAAAAAATGCAAAAATTGGATTCCGAACGGACTTGGTGCTGCGTACCTCGTTTGATTAGTATAGTACGTCCACCGGGGAAAGAAAAATGTCTAGTTTATATACTCAATGCATAGATCGAGCTTTTCAAATTAAAAGCCGTCTCCCAGAAATATGTATTGGTACACTCATGCTTTTCTGACAACCAAACTAGTGAATACGAGTTGTTATATTTAACGAGTTTTACCGAAGAACTTCACTTAATTTTCATGAAACAGCATTGGAGTTTAAAGAGATGAAACACGACGAATATAAAATGTATTGTGTGGCATGGAAAAGAGCATAAAATCCAAAAGTTTTGCGGCTTTTATCGGCTCCACGTGACATATGACAGCGGATTGAAGAGGGAACATGGCGGACCACTTGGAGGTCACGAAAGAAAACTTACGTTTCGAGGAAAGTAAACACTGGCTTCTTGTGCGATGACAGCCGTGTTACCTCATCAAATCAATCAAAAATATGTGCTTTATGAAATTCGATCACAAATATGTCCATGAACACAACAAAAATTATGCTAACGATAAAATACTCCAAGAGGTAAGTCGCTGCCTTCCCGTTTCTGTGTTGGCAATCGCGAAAATCACATGGACCAATCATCGCAACGGAACAGTTCTGCACCGAATAAACATAATAAAAATGGTATTGGTTTATTCGTGTTTTGGCATTAAACTTCCTAAATTTATATTACTATTGTTATAAGGAGCTATATTTAAATAATTAAAATAACAATAATAATTTTAATATTTTATAAATTGTGATATTAAAGCAAATTTGTTTTAGCGCACTGCGACAGACACCTGTTAAATTATCAGCACAGGGTTTCAGTCTCGTTATCCCGCAAAATTTAATTTACCACCATCGGGAGTTTTCCAATTGTTCGTATATTTCTGAAAGAAAGAACCCCAGAATGCTTTCAATCGCTAATAACTAATAACTCGGAAACATGCAAAATCATTAAACCACTGGCAGTTTGTTTACAGTGAAGGAGACATTCGAAAAAGAAAATTTCTCACAAACGTAAAGATAACAAAACGATCCGAAATTTTTAACTTTTACATGTTAAATGTAAAGGGTACAAAGCTCACATAAAAAAATTGCCGTCTTTTCAAATATATGTGTAGAAAAGAAACATACAGTACCACAAGAGCTAGTTCGGAATGTAAACCACTTGTTTCTACTATCTCTATTCCTTTTCCAGCTAGCTACATTTATGAAAAAAAAAAACAAAAAAACACAATCTATGTATGGCCATTTACTAGTATCAGAAGTTCATATCGTTATTGATCGATAATGAATGAAGACCCCATAGTTGTCATAGTCTGATATTTGTCAGTGATTTTCAGGTGTAAACACTAGACAGTATCACGAATTTTCGACGAGTTTCCAAAGGGTTAAAATTGTGTTCAAATTAGCAGAACTATTTTTTTAGACTCAAAACTACATCTGTTATCGTGTCAGAAAGACTACGATTTTTCAGTTCTCAGTGTTTACTGACACATATAAACAATTTGTATACAATTTGCAAACAAATTTTATTCATATTTATACAAGTGTATATTTTAACTGTTCTTCATAACTAACGTGAACCATTAAAAGTGTAATAAAACTTCTCCACTTTTTGGGTCATCAGTGGTCCTATTCACAAAAGTTAGTTGTACAGTTAACTGATTCCGTTTACTGCTCCGTTGGTAACGACAACATCGAAAAATAAATTAATAAATACGCCCTGTTTTTCAAACAAAATTCACCTAAAATTGTTTGCGTGATGCAGCCAGATCAACTGCTTTTCGTTTCTGTGAGTACAGTTAACTGCATGGTTAATATTACAAATTTTGTAAATACCGGCGCTGCTGGCCAACCAAACGTGTCGAAAAATATCCTCCAAGTCCTCACTTAGAAAAGTGTTCTTCACGCATCCAGAACTTTTTCACGAAAGACATTTTGTCAAAAGACATTTCGAAAGACTTTTTGCCTGCTTAGTGTTTGACGAAATGTCCATTCCAAGCATTTTGTCAAGTTTTTTAGTTTACTTTTAGATTAAAGAATACTAACTGGAGATGTGTATTGTAAAATCATGCCAATAGCAGTCAGATCCGCGAGACCATTGTTTTCATTTATGTGGATTTCAAACCCAAAATCAATGGAGAAGAGAATCTGTTCACTCCTAATACCGATAATACAAGTACTAGACTTGTCGGCGACGCTTTTGTTTCTTTAGGATATGAAAACAAGAATGTCCAGGAACATTGTGACGAACCGAGATCTAGTAAATCACTTGGCAATAAGCGTGCACGGTCGCCAAAACGTGAAAATTGTGAGAGAAAAAGCATTTTAAAAATTGGCCACTAAATATTTTTAAATGTTCCAATTTAGCCAATTTTCGGCGCATCGCCAGAAAAGTAACTATTCAAAAGAGGACTATGTTTTTTATGAAAAATTTGAATACAGTCCGATCAAAGAGAGGCCTACACAGGAAACATCCATACAAAATTTGAAAGGAATATGACCCAGATCGTGGCAGTAGAAGCATTTTGAAAATTGGCCCAAAAATTTAGCCAGTTTTCTTTTGGATCGCCAAAAAAGACTAGCTTTCAAGAGAAGAAAGCCTAGTGAAAATTTATGTAAATTAGAAGTGGAAGAAATTTTTTGGGAAAATTGATAAAGAAATGTTTTAAAATGCCCCAAAAGCAGAGTCTCAGTGAGACAGGATCCTCCGTTTAAGGCAAATTATATACAGTAAAACCTACATTGCTGAACACCACCCAATAGTGAACACCTTCTGTAATGGACGAATTATTTCGGTCCCAAGTTTCCCCAATCACTTTTTCACCGATTTGAAAATTAATACGACGGTGCACATCTACGATATATATACATTTTCATTGTGCAAGGTTGCAGGTCCTTACGACAAATGGTTATATGCACATTTTCTAAGCCCAATGTAAATTTTGGCAATTTTGTCAATTTGTCCTTTTCTAAATATTTTTTTCTTTAATGCATGTAAAAAACATTGTAAAGCTTAATACTTTTTTCCTTTGGGGAAATTTTGGACCTAAATTCATCTAAGGACCTTACGGCCAGGTACCTTGTAGCCTGGGAAAAGCTTAATATAGCGTTAATTTAGGTTATCATTTTTTTTAGTTTTGTGGACGTTTTGGCCCTAAATTCATTTGGGGACCTTATGATTGGGTACTTTACGCCCGAGGTAAAGCTTAATAAATCGCTCATTCAGGTTATCATAATTTTTGGGGTTTGGGAAGGTTTTTGCCCGAAATTCATTTAAGGACTTAATGGCAGGGGATATATGGCCGGTGTAAACCTTTATAAAGCGTTAATTTAGGTTATACGTTTTTTTTACTTTGGGGACGTTTTGGCCCTAAATTCATTTGGTCATCTTATCACTGGGAATATTATGGCCGGGAATTTTGTCGCCCGGGACCTTATGGTCGAGGACGTGTTGTCCTGGATTATACGACAAATTTTTCTTTAGGGACGTTTTGGCTAGAAATTTAATTTCGGGACCTTATGGATGGGTACTTTATGACTATGGTAAAGCTCAATACAGCGCTAAATTAGGTTAACATACTTTTTTTTACATATGGGGACGTTTCAGCCTAAATGTGTTTGGGGACCTCATGGCCAGGAACGTTTTGCCCTGGATTCCACTTTAAAAATTTTTTCTTTTTTTTTTTTTTTACTTTTTGGACCTAAAATTATTTCGGGACCTTATGGCCGCAGACATTATGACAGGGTAGTTTATGGCCGGGTAAAGCTTAATAAAGCGTTAATTGAGGTTATCATACGTTTGTTTTCCTTTGGGGAGGTTTGACCGTAAATTCAGTTGGGAAGCTAATGGCCGAGTACATTATGGCTGGTGTAAAGCTTGATATAGCGCTAAATTAGGTAATCATACGTTTTTTGCTAAGTGAACGTTTTTGGCCCTTAATTCATTTGAGGACCTTATGGCAGGGGGCATATGGACGGTGTAAAGCTTAGCAAAGCGTTAATTTAGATTATAGGGGTTTTGCATTGGGGACCTTTTGACCCCAAATTAATTCGGGGACTTTCGGTAGGAGATATTATGATTTGGTAACTTATGGCCATGATAAAGGTTAATAAATTGTTAATTAAGGTTATCATACGTTTTTCAGCTTTGGGGAGGCTTTTGCCTTAAATTAATTTGGGGACCTTATGGCCGGGGACATCTTTTCCTCTACTCCACTACGAAAAATTTTTCTTGGGATGTTTCGGCCTATCCAAATCATGGGAAATGGAGTATTTTGAAAAGTGGCTATCAAGAAATTTAAAAAATGTCCCCCAAATTAGCCATTTTTTTTGCGAATCGCCAAAAAAGTAAAATTTCAAGACAGGCCTGCATAGAGAACATTCGTGCACACCTGGACAGAAATCCGATTCGAATTGTGTAAAAAGAAGCATTCTGAAAATTTGAAGCCAATAAATTAAAAAAATCCTCCCCATTTTGCCATTTTTTTTTTGGGGGGGGGGGGGGGGTAGCCAAATGAGGCGTCCTTCATTAGAGGCCTACCTAAACTACATTTGTACAAAATTTAAAGAAAATCTTATACAAGTTGTGGGAGAAGAAACATTTTGAAACTTGACAATGATAAAATTATAAATGTCCCCATTTGGCCACTTCTTGGCGGATCGCAAAAAAAGTAATTTCTCAAAAGAAAAAAATCAGGGAAACAACCAAAATTGTGAGAGCAGAAGCATTTTTCGAAATTTGCAACCAAAACATTATAAATGCCCCTCCTCATTTTTCTTTTAGTTTTAGAGGACCGCCCCAAACGAAGTTTTGTTCCACCTAAAGAACAACGGTGCAAAATTGGAAAGGAATCCAATCAAAATTGTGGGGGAAGCATTTAAAAAATTGGATGGGAAAAAATTTTAAAATGCCCCATTTCGCAATTTTTTGGCGCATCGCCAAAAAAGCAACTTTTTTTAGAGAAGGCTCCCTGGAGAATATTTTCCCAAAATTTAAAGAAAATCTGATAAAAATTGTGTGAAAAGAAGCAGTTTGAAAATTGGCAAGGAAAAACATTTAAGTGCGCCCACTTAGCGAATTTTTGGCGCATCGCAAAATAGTAAATTTTCAAGAGAAGCTTAAACACAGAACAATTCAATCAATATCGCGAGAGAACTAGAACCTCAATTCGCTAGCGAAATGTTAAACGCTTGACAAAACAAATAAAACGCAAAAATAATCCCTTCAATGGGTTTTTTCTTGAATAATATATTGCAAACACAGCTTGAATACGTCTTATAAGCCGAGTAGTGTTTGGTTTTGTTGACTTAAGGTTTTATTGGCTGATGAGGCATACGCCGTGTTATCTATGTACGCAGTGAAAGATGGCACAAAGCTGAGCAACTGTGTGTTCTGTGCGTCGCGCTAAATGCACCGCATTTACTTGCAAAAATACACTCTTTTCACATGGGGTTTTAAACAATAAAACGAAATGGAAGGCGAAAAAAAAGTTTATATGAAGTTCTACCTAAGTCCCAAGTATCGTGGCCCTAGGACCCGTAGTGCCAGTGGAGGAGATGACACAAGAAATCCGATCACTGTCAAGAAAAAGAGATAGCAATAGCTGCTCGCACAAATTCATATAGCCCTTGCAAGCCAAAGGCTTGTCAAGTGCTAAAAATCGACACAAAAGAATTAAACAATGTCACCCCATTTGACCAATTTTGGTGGATCGTCAAATAACTTAATTTTCAAGAAAGGCATATATTAAGAACATGTGCATAAAATTTTATGAAAATCTTATCAAAATTGTTCGAGTAGAAACATTTAGAAAATTGGCAACAAAAAATTTTAAATGTCCCCTCCCTATTTAGCCAATTTTTGGCGGATAGGCAAGACAGGCTTACCTAGAAAACAACTATACAAAATAGGAAAGGAATCCGATCAAAATTGTGAGTGAAGAAGCATTTTGAAAATTAGACACTAAAAATTGAAAAATCCCATTTATCCAATTTTTTAGAGATCGAAAAAAGAAATATTTCAAAAGAAACCTTTTTAGAGAATATTCACAGAAAATTTCAAAAAAAATCTAATAAAAGTTGTAAGAGAAGAAGCATTTTGAAAATTGACAACAGAAAAATTTTTAATGCCTCCCATTTAGCCAATTTTTGGCAGATAGCCAAAATATTTTTTTTCAAGACAGGCCTACCTAGAGAAGATTCGTGTAAAATTTGAAAGAATGCGATCAAAAATAAAAGAGATGAAGCGTTTTAAGTAAAAGGTTACACCTGTACATACGTACGCAAGTGCATTCAAACAACGGATGATCCTCTATCAATGTGATAAGACCAGCCCTACGTAGTAGGCTGGTCTAAAAACTGTTATTCTTCATGGAAGTGTCTAAATATATCTTGCAGAATTAAAAGAAAATATATAGAGCATAACCACAAACAAGTCACAAACTACTACTTAGGTAAGTAGGTTATTTGGGAATGATTGATATTTGAGCGTGTGTTATCCCCAATTGTTTGAAGAATAGTTATATAATATGTTACTAGACAAAATCATTATCATGGGAATCAGCTCCCTCTCTAACGGATTACTTCGACAGAATCTAATTGTATCGGGAACGAAGGTCAGAATCTGCATTGTGCCTTGATTTAATTTAACAATTAATACCTGACAAAATATTGCTTGATTTGTTTTTTTTTTTTCGAAGAAAACCGATCGTCAGTGCTTTCAAAATGGTGGAGGAACATTCCCAACGCATCCGTCTCTTCACTAACAAGCTCTACCACTCAATGTAGCATGTACAACTCTGTGGAAATGGCAAGAAGTAAAGTCAAAGATTTAATTTTTTGATACTTAATAAGACAAATTTAATAAAACAATCTGAAGGATGTCAAAAGAAAGCTATCTGTGATATAATCGTTGATATAAGGTAATACCTAGCAATTAAACAAAGTGCTGTAGCCTTTCATTTCTATGAAACAAGCAATACTTATTTTTAAATATTTGACCGCATTTTTCAGGTAATGCACAATTCAAAAACAAAAAAAAAATATTAAACACGTTTCATTCTTTTAAAAATAATGACTACTTTTGGCGTTAAGAATCCTCAAATAAATTGACTTCATCGCATACGAGACCAAGCTTAAAATATTTTCCTCGTAAATTATATGCAAAACTATCATATTATTTTGAACGAATTGGAATGCTTCGAAAATAAAAACATATAAACAGGTTTCCCTCTTGTTAACAGGCCATAATTAACTACCTTTGGTGTTGAAAATCCTTTAGTAACTTGACTGCGTCGTATATGAGACCATGCTGGAAATATTTTCCTCGTACTTTCAACAGCTGTTTATTAAGAGTGCATCATTGAATGTGAGTATTTTGAACATTTCTAACGACTCTGATATTGTAAGCATCCCAAAATGTTGTAGGTTACTAAAGCGTGAAGATGATGATTTATGTAAAACCCAGTACATGATGTATCAGTTGTATCATGCTAAAATTTTAGCTTTCTTTTTATCTGAGCTCGTAAGTTCTTGCTCGTGTCATTTAGATATTTGTTAATTCAGTTGTCGCAGATATAGTTGCTGCCAATGATATCTAAGATGTTGTACATTTTCTAGGGGTAAAACGAGGAATTAACAGAAATTTTCCAACAATCCGTTGCCAATATTCTCAACAAGGCGACAGAACTTCTTGTTTTTGCTGACGAGAAATTTTCGGACGCACACCAGTAATTTTACATTTTCTTTAAAAATGGTAAGGTATACAGGTAGCAGCTAAGTAAAAGTAGAAAAAAAACGGACCCATGTGCTACAGTTGCTTGGGGTTTTTGAGAATTGGGGTATATCTGTGCCTTGTGTCTTATTTCCTCGAGGGTCGAGTAATGGGTAAATCTTCGATACATTCCATTCACCATTCTTTAGCAAAGATGCAGCGATCGTTACAATTTCAACATTATCAATAAACGAAAATAGCCAGACATATGAGGAATCATCACATTTGAATATTTCAAATACCGTAAATTTATTTCTTGCTATTTATAAAAGCAGAAACTAATATCTATACTTACCACTGATGAGCTGATGAACTGCACAATAATTTGTGTACATATGCGTGTCATATGCTAATGTTTTTAAAGATTATGTGGCTCTACTGGTTCTTTATGCGATGCAAGAGGGCGCTTTTATCAACAAAGCGGTGCAAGTATCAGCTTAGTATCTTACTTAGTTAGACACAAAGAATTGCCAGTGGTGTGGTCTGTCGTGTTAACAAAATACCGACATAGCGTAATGCAATTAAACTCACAGATTTCATCATATGGCTTAATTAAGTGAATGAAGCTCCATTGAATTCTGACATACGATCTGTTTATTTTGGCCCATTTCTTATGGACTTGATTTTAACCAGCAAAACACAATCGAGGGGTGAAAGCTGGTGTAAGTTTTATTTCCATGAGTTTGCATTTGAGTTTTACTTGGGTTTCTTTTTTTTATCAAGACTTCTACATCTATATTATAGTTTGTGAATATAGTTTCGTCACATATTAGTGCAACAACAATACCTTGGTATTCGTTCCTGAAAACTGAAACGATAAAATACACGAAGGTAAACAATGAACTAAAATTATTTATGAGTAAAGATCCTAGATCGATTTAACATTCCAAACATCAAAGCAAACACAAGTAAATATTTTTTATGGATTCTTATTTTCAGAAACTAAAGTGTGTGTTAAAGTTAATTTAAGTAAATGTAATAAAAATGACAAGTTGACGTGAGATCTTTTCTCTGTCATATGCACGACTATGCTCTGCAGACTCAGCATTTGAAGATCCGATATTTAAGTGGATATTAACGGTCAGCTATCTGAAAGCTTCGGTTTCAGTAGCGATTATACTTGGGTGGTTTTTACAAGTTCAGAGTAAAGTCACGGTATCCGGACGAATGCATGGGAAAAATCTGAGTCCAATTCAAGATTTTACTTTATTTTCTGTGCGACCATTACGCAACTTCACATTCCAGATTCATAATGTTAATTTTTGATATCATTTCTTGACACCTATAACTCCGTATATTAAATTAACTCTATTTCGCTTTTAAAACTGTTAAATTGGGTAAAATTCATCAATTCAATGACACTTGAAATACCTCCTTGAGTTTTTGCATGACAGTTGATCGTTACACTTATCATTCCGGATGGATGTCAGTCCATTCTTGGCGGATTAGCACGTTCTTCATTAAGTGACAAGTGCCATGATCTTCCTTTGCTCAATTCCGCTGTGGAATTATACGCATACTAATTCGCAAGCTAAGTTAGGGAAATTGTACTGTTTTGAGCTTGCTGTCATGCAAACGCTCGTATTTTGGTATGACCGAAAAAGTACACTTTTTTAAGAATGTCATCACTTGCAATTTGTAATAATATTGAAGTAATCTTTTCCAGTTTCCAAACACTTGTTCCTTTAAAGGTTGTCTAAGCGTTGCGCAATTCAACGTCTTCTTCTGTTTTAAAAGGATTTTTCCCGTTTACAAAGGCTTTTCCCATTAAATAAATGGTCAACTTAGACTGTGAAACATTTATACAGACAAAAGCACCACATTTCAATTGCAAAATTTGCTGGCAATAGAAGAAAACTGCTCATGAATTAACAACTGATCGGTGAAGTTTGATAAGATTAGCACTTTAAAAAGTATGCACTGAATACAATATAGATGATAACGGGGACAATCTTATGTTGTTCTATGACAATAAATTAGCAAATTTATGGTGAATTTTGATAATACTGGCACTTTAAAATTTGTACATAATAAAATGGAGATTTATATTTAAGCGATTACTTATAAACTCATCCTATTTAATTTATCAAAAAGAAAGTAAAAGACCCTTAAGTTATACAATAACAATACCATCTCATGTTTTGGTCAAGGCATGAGCTTTAACATCTCGAGGGCTTGCAGTTCAGATTGTGCCGTGGTCTACTGAACGGTCAATACCATCATATGTTAGTAAAGCTCTCAAGCTGTAAGAGCTGAAACCAGCCGCATTGAAACTTAATGCCAAAAGAAAGCATAAGACAGTCATTTAGACATTGTCGAATATAACATAATAATAATAATAATAATAATAATAATAATAATAATAATAATAATAATTAAAGAGAAATTATTATTATTATTATTATTATTATTATTATCATGCTGCTATTTAAACAGCCAGAACCAACCCCTACAGCGTTAAAACTCAATGATTAACTGATTGCTGTGTGAATCATAAGTTTAGTCTAGATTTTAACATTACATTAAACATATCAGTATGAAAGAAAACTTAGCAGTATTTCAAAGACCTGTCTAATTGCAGGGCGCAGCGTTTTCATAATTTTTGGCAATGGAATAAAATTAATAGTTGAATGACGTTAAAAAAAAAATCATGAGCTAATTAAATCCACTGTATTAAACTGGGTCAAAGTTTGCCTTTTTTTAGTGAATATTTATGCTTGTCCCTTTAACATCCGTGAAGTAGTATGAGAAATGTTAACCAACCAGGCCAATTTTCCTCATGAGACTTCTGATAAATACAACTGTCTGATCCGCAACTAGACCACCTTTTAAAAGAAAAAAAAAGAAGAAAGGAATTTCGTACTAATTTAGCTATGTAGGTCAACGCCTCTAGGTTCAAAGCTGAGTTCAACAGGTCATTGGAGAAGTTTACAAAAGCATGAACACGTGCGCACAGCACTGAACATCTAGTTTCATACCAGTCACACGCCACCATTCCAAACTAAAAAAAAAAAAATTGTTAAAAAAATTATGTACTGTGGCCTAAATTTACATTCACGAGGTAAGATCTACTTTTAAGTAAAATATATAAATGTTGAAGTAGCGAGGAAACTTTCTTGGACTTAATTTCTCACAGGATTGAATAAACCAGTTTTTAGCAATCGTTCTTTCAGATAAAAAATGCAACAGGTGTAAAACGATACCTTTATGAGAAGCCATACAACTTTGGTGAAAAAGGATTGCCTTTAGCATTCTGACAATTCCGAAGATGAGACTACATCATCAAAAGGATCACATTCCATAATCTCGCTCTAACTGTATTCTACGACCAATACATGAAGCACTGTTGGAAATCGAGCTACCGTAGCTTGGGCTCTCTGGTTGCCGTTACCACCGGTCATATCCTGGTCTGTCCTTAACTTTAAGGATGTCCTTATTTCTCCTAACACATGTAAAGTTTGAAAATTCTATTGTTGTGTACATTTAGAGGGGTTATTTAAAAATAAGGACATGACAGAGTATGACACCAGATCTCCTCTGTACGTCAGAAAATAGCAGTCTGGTCTTTTGGGGGAAATGCGTCTTTTCGTGACACTTGACGTAGACAAATCAGAGTAGGTGCGCAGGGGTAGGTCGGGTAGTAGTATGTGGGTAGGCAGGTCCACAGTAGGTGGCAAAGTAATACGTGGGCAGGCAGGTCTACAGTATGTGGCCGTGAAGCAGTAGGTGGGTAGGAGGATTCACAATAGGTGACTGAGTAGCAGTAGGTGGGTAGGAGGATCGACAGTAGGTGAACGGTAGTTCTGGGAAGGGAGGAGGTGTGTGAGTGGTTTGCTGTATCGCATTACAATGATCTGAATTTACTTTCTGCGAATCCTACAATTAAGCTTATAACAATAAACACCCAACCATTACGAATGACAAAGATTGAAAAGCGTATCTCGAAAACAACGATATGTCATTATCTTGGGTATTAGAAAAAAATGATGATTTTGAGCAAAAGACTAATACATTTACTCATTTGGTGCAGCCAACCTACAAAGAACAAAGTACGTCCTGTTAATTAATGAAACAATTTCTTTTTACGAACAGAGGAATTCAAAATTAAAACCTCTCTACTGTGAGCTGGGTGGTCCCTGGTCCTTAATTTAGCGAACTCAAGCAGAAGTACAACCGCCAACATGGCTCAAAACGCAGACTTCTGGTAGCCAGGATTGAGGATTTCCATAAACACACACATACCATTTAATGATGAAGCTTTAGGGCTGCGATATTTCTGCTTTTAAAAGGAATTGAGTAATAGGTTTTCTTCTGAATTACCCCCGATCCTGACAATGCATCAGCGACAATTTTCTACTTGAGCTGTGGCCATGGCCTATTTTGTATACGGGAGACCCTGGCCGTAGCTTTTACAAAATGTTTCGCTTTACCAAGCGTATCTATTGGCAGATAATGATGCATTGCACTGTATGTTTAGTGCCATCTTAGTCATCCAAGCATTAAACTCATCTTAAGTTTTGCTTTCAGGGAGCTGTACAATTTTGTAGAATCATTCAATCATAGGTGACTCAAGTCAAAACCTATATCTCGATAAGATATCGGTCCAGCATTTCCTGTACTGTGATTTGATTTCATCAAATCGACGGGCTAATTCGATTTCTCTCGGTCTCGAAGCATTTTGGCAAAGCAACATGTCATTTGCAGCATCAAAAAAAAAAAAAAAAAAAAAAAAAAAAAGGTTTGGACCAAGGCGCATAGCATGTGCTTAGTATGTACTTTAAGATGGTATTATAGGGCCACAATTTGGCAGGCTTACATTGATAATCACATCACGTAAAGTAATAATTGTTGCGAGTAGCTTCTCATCAAAGATGTTAGCACTTTGTTTACAGCATCATCGCACTGAGTCAGTCTTGTGACGTCTTTCTGACTCATCCAAATGAACCCAACCGGAAGTGAAAGACTAATAAGAAACCTTCGCGAGTGACCCTCCATACGCCACCCCCTCCCTTCCCAAAAACAGTCGTAGATATACCAGCAATTGTTGAAATACAGAGACGTGGTTTTCTTTTAATATTGGTGACGGAAAATTACCTTTAAACTACCTTATTATTTGTTTGAATTCTTGGCAATTAATCCAGGCTAGCCTTTAATAATCGATTTGTTTTAATGAAAGACCGAAATTATTTTTAATGAAAGAAAAAGCCACTTGATTTTTTTAACACATTGACCACACATTTCTGCAACGCCTTCCACATTCCCCTGCCCTACTCCCCTGCCCCCTGCCCCCCGCCCCCTGCGCCCCCGACCCCTGCCCCCACTCCCCCGCCTCTGCCCTCTGCCCTGCTCCGGCCTTTTAAAAGCTTGGCAGTACCCCATCCATGAAGAGAATGATGACTCACATTTAAGCAAAACTCCGGAAATAAGACTACCGGAAATAAGACTACCGGAAATAAGACTACCGGATACTAGACCACCGGAAAAAACACCACACAAAGCGGAAGTCTTCTGCTGTTGGGATTACATGCTGCGGTTGGAGGTGGATCCCCAAAAGGTATCCTGAGCTTGAGCATTCATCCAGACAAAACACTCGCTTATTTTTACTCCGCAGAAAACTCGTATGAAACATCACAGTTTGACCAGTTTATTGTTCCTCGTGTTGTTCAGGGGTGGCGGGGGCTGGCGGGGTGGGGGAGGGGTGGCGGGGGAGTGGCTGGGGAGGGGTGGCGGAGGGGTAGCGGAGAGGGGTGGCGGGGGATGGGGGGAGGGGAAGGGGTTGGGCATAGTATTGGAACATACTACCCTTTCTGCCCACCCACCCACCCCCGAACCCCTCCTTATTTTACTAGAAAGCATACGGCGAGGAGTGGCAAATATGACGCGGAGGAGTGGCAAATATGACGCGGAAGAACTTCGCATTGGCGAATGCTATAGAATAACAATAGAAATATATATAGAATAACATCTTCAGAAAAGTAATAGAAAAACCAGGCTATTAGAACACTATAATCCTGCGCTGCCTTGTTTAAACCCAAGCATCGGCTCATAGTAAAACTGTTTAAAGAAAAAAAAATTGAAAGAGAACGAAACAATGTGGCGAAGAATCACCCTGCAAAATAGAACGCAATTTTACTTAAATTTAGATAACTTTTAATTGAAGAAAAAATAGTCCCTTAATAAAATCACATTCTTTTCATTCATAAATGTCAACAGCTTCGAGAAGTTTGGCGGTTCTACCTCCTCTGTCAACGGGAATATCCCACCCTGGGGCGTGATGGGTAATATGACATTCAAGCTAATCGTGTCATGGATTATCTCAACGTTATGTTAACCCACCGCAGATTTAAGAAGAAGGCACTTATGACATAAAAGGCGTATTGTTTAAGGCTAGTGTTACAGCAAATTTAGAAGGAAGTCGCGTGGAATTTGTGCTAACAAAAAGTGACACCAACCTTACGGGTTTTATTCATATGACCATTGACTTTTCGAAAAAGGATTTTTCTTGTACGAAATAAAATCAGCAAATATCATATGGTGTTGATAAAAAAAATCTGTGCATTCCTTTTCTTTGAGAAGCTTTGAGAAATTAGAATTTTACTTTACGCGAAGTGATTTGAGAAATTATAAATTTTCTTTATGAGAAAAAACACACGGAATATACTCAATTCTGAACACACCCTAATTTTGCAAAATCAAAAGATTTCAATGTGCTCTAGAAAAAAATATAAAGTAACAGCTTAAGTGGAAAAGATAAAAGTGGTGACGATTTAAAATGTGAAGCATTTTTAGTAATAAACCATTGTTTGTGTGAAAGGATTTTGCGCAAATTTGACGATAACTGGGATCGTCGTTGACGTGGTTGGATAGGTGCTCTATTCCAGATTTAAGAACGGAGCATTAGCACTGTTGAAAGAAAAGTGCTATTCTTCCCCTTTTTTGATGGTAAACTTCTGGTACCGCCCCATCTGCATTGGAATTTACATGGTAATTTGCCCCCTACCCTGGAGAAACGATACACTCAGTAGTAAGATAAGCTGCCTGTTTTTGTTACGCACAACCCCCTTGTTTCATCTTGTGCGTCAATACTCCAAATATATTGTATCGTACGGAGAATAAAGACACGTCTTCCTCGCTTTATGTCGTGAAGGCTCTTTGTCTTGAGTGAGAGGGTCAGCACTGTAACAAGTACCTCGTGATAAGGGCCTCATGTAGCATATGGTCAGGACATCACTTGTCCTAGCACTGTATGGTCAGGGCATCACTTGTCCTTGCACTTGTCCTTGCACCGATTTTTCATGGCACCACTTGTCCTTGCACTGCCTGATCAGGAGATCACTTATCCTCTTACCTAACGGTCAGGACATGACTTGTCCTTGAACCGTGTGGCAAGGAATCACTTGTCCTTGCACCGTACGGCATCACTTATCCTTGTATTGTATGGTCAGGACATCACTTATCCCTGTACCGTATGGTTAGGACATCACTTATCCTTGTATTATATGGTCAGGACATCACTTATCCCTGTACCGTATGGTTAGGACATCACTTATCCTTGTATTATATCGTCAGGACATCATTTATCCGTGTACCGTATGGTTAGGACATCACTTATCCTTGTATTATATGGTTAGGACATCACTTATCCTTGTACCGTACGGTCAGGACATCACTTATCCCTGTACCGTATGGTTAGGACATCACTTATCCTTGTATTATATCGTCAGGACATCATTTATCCGTGTACCGTATGGTTAGGACATCACTTATCCTTGTACCGTACGGTCAGGACATCACTTATCCCTGTACCGTATGGTTAGGACATCACTTATCCTTGTACCGTACGGTCAGGACATCACTTATCCCTGTACCGTATGGTTAGGACATCACTTATCCTTGTACCGTACGGTACGGTCAGAGCATCACCTGTCCGTACAGTTCTTGTACAGAAAGCAATTCTAAATCTTTATTCTTGAAACTCGAACTTGTCGCTTGCATTAAGCCTAGCTAGAAATGGAATTTGAAAATTAAGTCAAAATTGCATAATCTTTTAAACTGCCCGAGATCTATAAAACGTTTGCTTTTGTCTGTAAACCTCTAGACCACCTTAAGATGATATTGTATGGTGCATGTTATTAACTGGATAGCGTAACAGTTACAGATTCGCGTTGGGGACTTAGGCAAAGGTCGATCGGTCTCTTTACGGTTTTGGCATTCAATAATTTTTCAATATACAACCAAGACAATTTATTCATTTCCATGTCACTGGATTATAATCAATTAATGTTTTATGGCTTGGGAAAATGCTGCGCTCTGATTGGTTGATTTTGACCACAACACAAAAATCGATAAATATTGCGGTTATTTGTAATGACGACTCCTTTCGAGCACATGTTGACTGATTTCGAGTCAACATAAAGATATTAATGATTACAAGTCAACAATAATTCATACTGGCTCTGAATAAGTCAACTATTGTAAAGTGAAACTTTCTGTAAAATTTTATCTTGATTTTCATTATTGAAGGAAAAATGTGTATATTTTCACTTTGCTCGTCCAGCCCAGGAGTGGTATTCTGTTCTGTCCTTATATTTAAGGACGTCCTTATTCTTGAGATTAGATGGTTCACCCTTATTTTTTATCCTTATTTTTAAAAGACTTTGTTAAGTTTGAGGATACAGCAGAATAGCTTTTTTATTCTTACTTTTAAAAATAAGGACATCCTTAAAAATAAGGACAGAGCAGAATACCACTCCAGGAGAATATTAAGAAAATTTTTTAAAAGGATTGAGGCTCTGTTACTGGGAAAGGATCGTATTTTCAGTGGCAATCTTCCTATGAAATGCTTCCAAAACGGATCTATCGATCATCAAAAGGCCTTCCTAAGGGGCCTTCCTAAAGGGTCTTCCCAGTCGGTACTCCCAACAGGCCTTTCCAAGGAGCGTTCCCATTGGGGCCTTCCCAAGGAGTCTTCCCATGGGGGCCTTCCCAAGGGGCCTTCTCAATGGGTACTGCCCGCGGGCATTCCCAAGGAGCCTTCCCATGGGGGCCTTCTCAAGGGGCCTTCTCAATGGATACTGCCCGCGGGCCTTCCCAACAGCTTTCTCATGGGGCCTTTTCAAGGAGTCTTCCCATCGAGGCCTTCCCAATGGAGCCTTCCCAAGAGCTTCCTGGGCACTCGCCTGTTAATTCTAACTGTCTAAAAAAGAATTTTTTTCAAACGATTTTCCAGAAATGACAAAAAGGGGAAACAAAAACAATGTCGAATTCCATTTCGTATCCGCAATTCCAAGTAGGAGTTGAACAGAAAAAGACATCTTTAGAATAATTTTTATATTTTCAGTAACTTCAGACTCAGAAAAAAAAAACGGGAAAACGTATGAATAGCACAGTAGTTGAAACAGCGGAGGGAAATTAACGGAATGCTTGATGAATCATTTCACCCATAAGAACAGAAGACGATTTATACTTTCTGCTAGAAATCCTAACATTCCGGATATAGCCAGAATATGAGGTCGAGATTTATATAATGGTTATTCTAAAACCAATCCTAAAGCAATCCATATAACAATTTGCTAGCTGTTTGCCAGCACAGACAAGACATTAGGCTGGCATGCTTGGGTGGGTGCCCATATGGTTCTGACTTCTCTGGCGAGGTGAAATCTTTCCTCACAAAACCGTTACACACACACAAAAAAAGAAGCAACGTTCCTTAGAAATGCTCGCTCGTTAATTTCTATGAAGCGAAAACCGACATTAGTTTTTATTTAAATAACCAACAACGAATTGTACTTAACTGGTCTTAGTTGAATATATATATATATATATATATATATATATATATATATATATATATATATATATATATATATATATATATATATATATATATATTATTATTATTATTATTATTATTATTATTATTATTATTATTACCAAGTCTTTATAACATTGATGAGCTATTGCTGTTCCTTCAAGAAAAGTGCCTGCGCGATACAGGCTTATTTAAAACAGACTGAATTGCCTTTAAAATTACAGCGCACATTTAACAAGATAAAAGCGACTTTTAGAAGGTACTTTTAGAAAGCGAGGCCTCCATCAAACTGAGGGGCTACATTTCAATTTAGCGGGCTCGGGAGCATTTTGACAGGGGAGAGGGAAGACAATACGAATTTCATGTCAGCTTTAAGTGAAAAATACGTCACATTTTTATTGGTGTAAAAAGTGATTATTCAAGCATCCAAAAAATAACATAGCGCGATGCACTTGAAATGTACAACCATTATAGGGGATTACCTGCAGTATTGCTTGTGTTGTATTCTTAGTTCAAGAGTCGGCTCTTCTTGCAGACAAAGATACAACTTTGTGTGACAATTAGATGGATTAATTAATACGACACCACGTTGGGGATATCTCCTAAGATGCATCAATCATTACTTGGGGGAGCATAGCATTTTTCATTAATCATATTTTGTCGCTGATTTTGTGATGGACTGTTTAATTAATAATAAACTTATTTGATAAATTGCTTTGTAATCTGCAGAAAGAACTTATTCCGGATAGTGAATGCGGTGAGCCTTCGCCAATTACTAAAAGTGTTCTGCAGCGTTTAGGGGTTTATTTACCCTAGCCTGTGTCATCAGTTTACGGATATTTTATGCATTTATATAGGGCAAAAGGGGCTGAATCATACGTACACTTGCCCAGTTTTCCATCAAGGGGCTACAAAAAGCTTCAATTTGACACGCTAAGTGTCACGTTTTGTGTGTATTAGCAAGATTGCGAAAGTTCAAATTCGGCGAATATTGAATTAAGACAATCAGAAGCATAAAACGAAGGCTGAATTAACAAGTTGCTGTATCTATTAAATTAGGAAACATACTGGAACAGCGCCTATAAAGGATTCCCATCTTCCTGTCTTGCGCAGTAAAAGTCAGATCCTTGTCCGTGACACAAGCGTTTATTGTCAACAGGAAGTGCAAATGTTTTTGTAAATAAGCATATTGATAGGATATTTTTTTTTAAGGACAGTTGCCGGGAAATTGATGTATTTAATGTTGATGTGACGCAATCGGCTATGGATGATGCTCTTATGGCGAGCACATGGCGAAGATCCTGACTCCCATGTGTGCTCTGGTTGGTCATTAATACTCACAAATAACAAAAAGCATCGCAACCCCTGTTCTGGATAGTAAAATACAGATCAGTATGATAACAACATGACATCATGATTTTAAACAGCACTTGATCAATGTTTGCTTTGCAATGTTGTGGATTACTTTTGCCATTATTTTGGGCCTTTTTGGGTGGACAAGGTAAGTTAGCCACATTCTTTTCACTATCACTGAATTGAATCAGCTGCCTCACTTCCAAACCAACTTCGAGGCGTTGCTTGGAGAAGGGGTGGGGCGGCGGGTGGTTTTAAAATGTTTAATGAAAAAAAATAACTGGTTTCTTTTTAACCACTTGCCAAATTAGTTTAAAAGTAAAAATTTGAATTTTTTTTCATGATGTCGTATCGCATATGACACGTCCAGAAATTCGTGAGTTCTCGCAGGATATTCGTGTGTAAAAGATAAAAAAGTGTTGCCAGAAAATTAAGGCCAAAATTGTGTTTATGATTCGGTCTGAATGAGATTCGTGTTGCATTGATTTTTAAGGGGTGCCTTCAGCGAAACTTACAAGTTACACAGGAAACGGTTCGAAATTAATTGCAATTACAATTGCATTTGAGAAAAAAGAGTGTTCTTGCTAACTATATCACTATGTCAGGGAATAAATAAAAAACACACAAATGTACCAATTAAACATTTTTTCTCGGGTTTCACAACTGCATTAGATCCGAATTAAAACTAACTTGGGTCTTTAAAATAGTACTTAAAAAAGCCTTAGATACGAGTAAACACACGAATACCCAAAATGAAAGATATTTCTGTTAAGTTGGTTACATGTGTAAAAAATTATCTCCCGGGCCAATGTCACAAATAAAAAAGTGAAAACAAGAAAAACAGAAAATGAATTGAAAACGAAGTAGGATAAACATAGAATTTAACAATTTAACCAAAAAAAAAAAAACATGATCTTTTAATTTAACCCTTGCCACCACCCCTCCCCCCTCCCCACCCCCCCCCCCCCCCAAAAAAAAAAAAACTCCGACGAAAGTTTTATATGTACGAGTCATTTCGTTCCAGAAGAGTCCCCTCAATAGCGGAAGACATGCATCGCTTTATGAACGCTTTAGGGAATGCTGCAAAGATGTGTGCAAAGTTATTTTCGCATTTATCCAAAAGGCAATTAATTCCCCATTTCAGTTTCAAGTTTTAACTAACATTGAAAGGGTTATACATAAATAATGACACCATCACATTCTTGAAAAAAGCATGTAGAAATAGTTGTAAAGAACATGTTTTGTATAAAATAATATCATGTAAGGTTAACCAGTGAATTGAGAATGCTTTTTAAAACACACACAATTAAAACACCTTGGGATTTTTCCAAAAACACATAAACCCCATTTTTTTTCTATATTTGTTTAATTAAATTAGTATTTTCACGGAGGATAAGATTGAATGGCAAAAGTTCTTCAAAACTTACACACCGAATATTGCAAATAACATTGAAATAAAAATATATAGATAGAAAAAGATGTCATTTCAAATATTAAAAAATATAGGTTAACCCCGTTCGAATTTATCACCAGTAATGAAACGACATAAGTCAATTGGTTTTGCACATCTTACATCTAAATATACTGCACGCGCTTTAAGTAAACAGATGTCCAATGTCTGACGTCATAGAACGGATTAAGTGACAAGCGTATTTATATTATCATGCAAATATTTGTTCTTCTACTGATATTTTCGGCCGCCACATTACTAATTACTCTCACATGGAACATTTTTAAAGCGTGAGATATATGTATATATTTACGAACTAACAGGACCACTGTATAAATAAAATGTGCATCTGACTGAACATCTGTGAATTGGTTTGACGTTGTATGATGAAAATCAACATGCTATGCAATGTATACCATGAATAACAGGAAAATACTGTCATTTTTTTAACTTTCCGGGTTGGGGTGGAGGAGTTTAGTTTTTTTGCTTGATAATTTTAGGTGCTTTTTGCATGGTGCTTGTATGGAATAATCCATGTTAAATTCATCCAAGAATGTATTCTTAAGTTTCTTTAAGAATGTAAACAATTTAACGATACCTAATTTAATTCAGTAGCAATTGAAAATGTCTCTACGGAAGCCCTTTTGACATTCATTTTGGCATTTTAAATAAGCGTTATTGTGAAATTTATCTGAAATTCAGTCTGAGATATGCCAAATTAAATTTAAACTATATGAAATTCAAAACAAGAAATCCGAAAATTAGAATTAAATAATACATTAAAAATTAAGCTGAGATATTCCCAACAACTTCAGTACTAAATATATAGAACTGAGATATTTGAATATCTTAACTTCACATATCAAAAATAACACAAAAATTGTTTTAAACATGAAAATGGAAAATTTGATACACACCCAAAAAATAAAAACAAATTTTATATATTTTAGATAACTAATTAGATGACAAAAAAATGAGAAAAAAAAGAAAGAAAGACAAATGTTAAAACACCATTCCCTAGTTTTCTGCAATGAAAAAAATGAGACTTTGTTATTTTTCATTGGGCGTTTTGCCGTTTGCTGCGTTGAAAGAACAGGTAGAACAACGAGATTGCTATGTTAAATTACAGTAATTTTTCATGTTTAATTTTTGAATTATCGCAATTAAGCGACGTTATTTATGTGTTATATTATGTATATCTTTTCAATTTGTAACAACCAATTACATGTTATTTTATAACTGCCAGTGCGGGTAAAAACGATAACCGTGTTATTTTTGTTGTGCATATAGCGGGTAGATATTGTCCCACTTTTCCGGTAGCGTAAACGCTTCAAACGCGCAATACATTATTATGACCGCGTAACCAAACATTTGAAGTTAACCTCTGAGCTGCGGAAAGAAGGGCGCGAGTTGTGGGTTGAGGGAAAATCATGATCGAGGGAGAGCCGTTAGCCCGGCAATGACACCACCCCACGCAGAGAGGCATGGACATATTCATCTGCAAACATTAAGCACCTGCACAGTTTTGAGATTTTGGCACAGAGCAGCAAACCACACCATTCTGCTGCCAGCCTCATTATCTGTTTTTTTTTTTTTGGGTACATATAACGATTATGCCAGAGAACATTTTTTTAAGGAAAGTCAAATTGTTGCGCACTCCCGCACCTTATAAAGAGCAGTGAATAATGATTCCCCGCCCCCCATGACGTCACAACACACTGAGGAGTCACGTGATCTGAAGAACGGCGCTGCCACAACAGAGACTGAGACATACAAACTGGGCAGCTGTTATAAGGAAAGCTATATATGATTACATAGGTTTGAAGGAACACTTCCTTTAACTATTGCCAGGATTGCTCTCTCCAGCCTGCTCGACAGGACTGCGGCAGTGACGTAAGCATCTCTACACTGGTAAGTGATTGACAGACGGATTGCGCGTGAACGACAACACGGATACCCTGCGCGTCCATGACACTTTAAAACGACCCTAAACGCTGAGTACTGATTTTGAAATAACACCCCCCCCCCTTTTTTAAGCAATCGTGGAGTGAAATTCTGGATGAAAATTATCCCATTTTTAACGAAACTTGCACTCCGCGCGGACCGCGCCTGGTCTCAGAATCAACCCCACCATTTCTTGGACATGCATGGTAACACATATCTCATACCGAGTGCCCCCCCCTCCCCCCGAACATAGATAGGGCAATGATACGGTGGCTAATGCACAGTGCTGAACAGTACAGGGAGGGTACGCAACTGAAGGAAGAGAAGTAAGATCCAGATCTGACACCATGGAGAAAATAGACATGAAATCCCAACGTCAAAAGGTTATGTGAAGACAACAAAAACAAGTTACCAGCAAATCTCCAGGGGGATCAGTCTCCACTGCCCACGCAGCACTACTGAAAAAAGACTTCGTCACGTCAGTCGCCAATGGGAACTTTTTGCGAACATAACCTCCATCATTTCCTGTTAGCCCCCGCCCCCCAGTAATTGCTTAAAAGCAATGCAGCATAAATCCACCCTGTTTCAATCCGCACTCCCTTCCCCCGATAGTTTCAATCTGCCCTCCCCTGAATCACACCGAGGAGTTTGCGCTACCCTGTCGCAGATTCTGGGGGCCTGGAGTTAGCTTGAGTTTCCCGTGGCAGTTGGAGACATGGAAACGCGTTTCAGCCAGCAATAATTCTCGATCAACTGCTGAAACTCATGTCGACAGACCTTATTTTACTACTACCACCACCACTACTACTACTGCTATTATTATTATTATTATTATTATTATTATTATTATTATTATTATTATTATTATTATTATTATTGCATTTTAGTACTGCATGTCGTGTGTGTCTCAGGGAGCAATAGCAGTAACATCGTTGAACACTTTTTTGCGTATGAATAAAATGTGGTGCGTAAACTCCCAGAACACACCAGAGGCTTTGTAAGATGCCCAGGAATCATGGCTCAATCTTCTTATTTATTTTCCTGTGATCAGCGTTTATGTGAAGGCACCTTTTGAATTTTTAATGTTTAGTCATAAAACATAACGGGTTCGGGTCTTATTTTAAGTGCTAAATAGCGATCATTATAGAAGGAGAAAAAAAGCTCGCAAGCGGCGATAATGCTGAGAAATATTTGGTAAAATATTGTGGAAAAAAGACCATGTTTATGTATGAGAGTTTACTTTTTTTGGACAGATTCTGAAAAATAACTCACACATACCTCAAGGTGACAAGTTTTAAAACTAAGAAAAGAAACGGACCCCTACGGAGATAGAAAATGACAGAACTATTTATTAACATAAATACCTGAAGAGATTTTTTTATAAACAGTGCAAATCTAAGCTTGAATATGACAAAAGAACTATTACGCGTATAATTTATACAATTGTCAAACTTATAAATAAGC
The DNA here is from genome assembly GCA_949752745.1 of Protula sp. h YS-2021. Lineage (NCBI taxonomy): Eukaryota > Metazoa > Annelida > Polychaeta > Sabellida > Serpulidae > Protula > Protula sp. h YS-2021. The sequence continues at coordinate 39,862,936 of OX457030.1, read as the reverse complement.
AGTTTCCTGAAATAGGAGATTCAAGAACAATGAAATGCAGCTATTAATTTCGTTTAGATTATGCTAACAGGGCCATTTGTTACGTCATTAGGGGGCAATACATTTATGGAAGTTCAATTAGAGACATCCCCACTTTTCCCTAGACAGGAGGTCAAATTTCGTGTGGTTTTTGCCACACTAAATTACGATAGAAAAACAGTTTGATTAACTCGAGACAAGACTAAATGGAAAAGCTGAATTTATGAGCAATGTTAAGGGACAGGGCAGTGAACCGGTATTCACAAATGCTGTTGCTTTGCACTGATGAGGTGAGGTAAAGAACGGGATGGTTGGGAGGGTGCTTCTTTCGGCCACCCCCTCCCCAAACCTTCTCCAGCTCAATTAAACGCGAAAAATGTTGACCCATCTTTATGTCCTTGATTATTTTCTTAACTTGAATCATACCACTGCTCTTAGTATTTAAAAATACCTCCCTCCAGGGCTCCTTTTTTCCAGGAGAGTGAATGACAAGTTTGCCGCCCAACTGCAATCCATCTCAAGATATTATCTTAACAAAAATGACCAGATGTTTTATTTTACAAGAAACGGAATCTGTCTCTCAATCTTATAAAAATGTGACAGGAATTTCTTTATCTTGTTACGACTATTGGGACTTGTCGTAAACAACCAAACTGTAGTTATTAAGTGTGTATTTGTTTTGTTAAATGTGTTTAGGCATCAATGCACGCAATTAATAGGCACGTTTAATAACGCGCTGTAGTTTTCTGTAGGGTCCGATTTCAAGAGACTATGTATGTATGGAGATCGAACATTTCTCGTTTTCAACGTAACTTTACGTGGCTTTTTTGGTATTTCAAAACAAAAGTTTTCGTGGCTATTTTTTGTACTTTAAAACACAACTGGCTACTATAAATTTGTATAAAATACACAAATGATTTCTGAATATAAAGGAGATGCTCAATGTAAAAAGATATTTACAGTATTTTTGATCGTTTTAAGGAATCAAATGAAAATGCCCTTATTTTTTTCGCAGATAGATATAACAGTAATAGGGTTTTATGTAACAGTTTTTTGGCAATAATATCGATTTGATGCACAACGACTGAATAAGATTTTCAACGAAACATTTGTTTTTGAAGGAATTTCCACATAACCTCTAAAATATACGAGTGTTCCAACTGTCATTGTGTGTCAAATCAATTTGAAACCTTTTCCTATGGCAAACATTAAAAGGACAATCGCCAGCATTAAAGCAACGGAACAGCTCATATCTGTTGAAATGTTGAAATTATAAAGGTAACGTCTTTAGGAGACGCTTGTTTCAAGTTGCATTTGTAATTTTCATTGGTGAGGGTTTAAAGTGGGTAAGTTTGTATTATATTTCGAAAATAAACAGGAATTGTCTCTTTTCACTGTCAAATGTATACCTTCATTGTATGCATCACAAACTTATGTTTGGTGAAAGCACTGAGGGAAAACTTAGTCTTTACAGCTGACCATATTTCAAGTAGACATTCAACAGCGTGTGCGTCAAATGTACCGTAAATGTTGAAGTCTTCTTTAAGTGCTGCTCATTGTTCTGTAAAAGAACGGAGATGCTTTTCGATGTTAACTGCAGTTGAACTGTTCCATAATTTAAGCCAATTTACACGTTCACTCTTAAGTACGTTTTCTCAAAATATTTGAACAATGCGAGTGATATGGCTAGTAAAGTTTTAATTTTGTACTGGTGTATGCAGAAGCCTTGGAATGTGAGATGCCCACAGAAAAATTGATGCTTTTTTCAGTGAGCATTCAAGTTGTTTATTTAACCCATGGGATCATCTTTATAAATAAAAAATATTTTAATTGTGGATCAGTTACGAAAATTTTATGTGGTGATTTAAAGATAAAACAACAAAGTTAATCCTTAAAATTTGAATTAATTTGGAAATTAGCTTTTATGACTTTCAAAATATAATTTCAAAATCTAGAAAGAGATTCAGATCTTGAAGATACGTACGCATTTGCAAAAGACTGTCTTTTCACGTCGTCGTCGCTGTTGTTGTTTGTGTTAGATTATGTTTTGCATCGTAAACATTTCCCACTGGTTGCCTCTGACGCAGGCCATTAACTTTTTTTCGTTACCTTAACTAAATATCTCAAGCGTACTTCATAGTATAAAATTTAACCTGTTTTATTATAGAGCTAAGTTATAATTTTCCTTGTATACAGTAAAATACCACATGATTATTTTGTACATGAACATCTCATACCATTAAGTATTATTAAGTCATTTTGTCAGAAGTTTATGTAATACTAAAGCTACAATACTACGTTTTCTTAAATATATGAATACAAGATTCTTCACAAGCTGAGTACAATTTTTATAAACTGTGTCCCTATACTTGTTGAAAAATATCAAAATATAGCATCAAAATGAGGATTTTGCTTTTCTTTGACTCAGGTTTATTGTTTGATTTAAGTTATCCAAAAATAATACCAGTATGGCGTGAGAAATACCCCTTATTCTTAATTACGGATTTTGTTTTGCACTAGATTATATTTATTTATGACGTATGAAACATAATTGGTGTTTCATTATAGGCTTGGCGTCAGACTTAATTAAGTTGTTTTATAAGAGAATTTGAGATATTTCATGCTTAAATGAAACAATTTCGCACACAGCAAGAAGACGTTGTCATAAGGTTACTGCAACTAGCACTAACAGTAAAATATTCCAAAAGCACAAAGGCTTCAAAATTAAGGCGAATGCTTATGTTTTTCGCGATATTTTTATTGTTTTAAAGTCAGTGCATGCATTTGACTCCCAGTGATAGGTTCAATATCTAGATGTTTGTTCCTAATAGTCAAACATAGACTTCAATTCATAATTTTCCCTATGTTTACTCTGTTGTGTACTATAATGTCCAAAAGGAACACGTTTAAAAAAAAACTTTATAGTTTTTATTTTAATTTCTTTTTTGTGCTAAACGTCCTTGTTGATTAAATAATGTCTTAAATACACATCTGTTTTTTCCATGTTAATAGTAATAACGAATCAGTAAATTAAATTAAAAGTGGTGACAAAAATAAATCAAACTTTATACATGAAAAAGACGATGAGAGTTTTAAAGCTTTAAAGCTATAAACAAACTAGAATTTGCAATGTAAAATGATAGATGATAAAATTACGGGTACTTTAGTTTTACTTTATATTCAAAATAAAGCCTGCCACTTTGACAGATAAATTTTCTTATTAGTGAAACAACAGAACCGGTCTGAATTCAAACGACTCTAACGTGATCAAAAATAGCATAATATTCGTTCTTTTATTTTTAGCGGTATTAAATTTTGAAGTGCACAGACTGTGGTAGCATTAAAATTCGGTTTTGTTTTTGTTTTAAAATGACCGTTTTGAGGATTTAATTCGGGCCATTGTGTATTGGTAACATTAGATATTACATAAAATTCGTCATGTTTGGTACTTCTGTTTATCAAAAGTTTTAATGTGATTGTTCTGCTTCTACACGATCTACAGACTTCACATGAAGTGGATGTGTGCCGGTTCTAAATAACTTGCCATATTTTAATAGCGAAACCTGCGAATAGAAAAATCGTAAACACCACACAGCTTGATGAATCATTATTTGCTCATAAACTTTTTATTTGGCTTTCATATCAAGCCCTATTTTCCTTAATTTTTGTTGAGAAATGTTCACATTTTGTTATCTAAAGCGTTATTAGCACCTACAAGTGTAAACCTTTTGTTGAAACACCATTTAAGTAAGATGAATCATGTCTCAATAACCAATTTGATAAAGAAACACATTGTGTTTTATTAGTGTATCTTTTAAAGAATCTCAGATATATCATGGTATAATAAAGTATTTAATTGGAATAGCAGCACTAAATCGATGTAAGGCATCTCTTGTCAATAGCCTTGATAAGATCGCATACTGGCAATACAATCACTCGTCAACAGCATACACTTCGCGTCAAGTTGTCATAACAGTTAAACCCTCTTTGCCTAGCTGAAAGTGATATGGCCAAAGTAAATTTAATTAATCTTAAGTGTAGTGTAATTACAAAAGCTTAATAACAAGGAAGGGTTTATGAAGATATTTCGTGCGACTTTAAGATGCTGAGATTTATTTCAATACGTACCAAGCCTTTAGTTCTCCGAAATGTATATACAATAGTTGAACATATCACGATTAAATCCTTCTAGTTTTAGAATTCTAGTAGATATTTTTTAAAAATATGTTCATCGTGTTGATAATTGTCGTTCCGAAATTGGCAAAATATAAAATGGCAAGAATTAATTCAATCGCAACCCTGGAATAAAACGTGATATTTAATTGCTGAAAATAAAATAAGTGTTTAACATTTTTGTTTGGCTTTTATCTATAAAACTCTGTCATAGCAAAAGCATGCTTAATTGATGACTATGACTATAATGCCATGGAGTTTGAAACATATATTAGATAGTTAAACAAGACAGGTATAATAAATAAGTCGTGCATTTATTGTGTTTTACTGCTTGATGTCGAGAGGGTACTGTTGAATCACATTGCGTAAATTGTATTTATTAAGCACTCCTTCGGTTCTGTAAATTTTTATTTTTAGCTTAATGCTAAATAAATGCGAACGGAAAATATGCATCGTCCAGTTAGCCTTTGGTAATCCTTTTTACGTTCGTAACCCTAAGAGCAAAAATTAATGGATATATGATCCTTGATAATATTGACAATTTGTCGAAAGATAAACTACTCCTCCTATTTGGAATAGTGCATGTGAGAAATATAATACAGATACGTAATCTGATGTCACAACACGAGACTTAAGATAGCTTCATTGAATTAAACAGACAGATATCCCCTTTTGCTAAAAGCTTTTTAGTTGAAAATTATGACTGCATTGCCAGAAACTGAAACGATGTTTACACCATTATTTTTAATAAAATAGTTGTGGTCTAGAATATAAAATATCATTCTATGTTTGTGTGACAATGATATATTCAATAGATTCAATCTGACCTTATTGAAAAGAAACGGGAATACGACTTATTAAGTTACATGATCAAAAACATTATTCCTCAAAAAATATTTTCTGGCGACAGGAATGTCCAACTTTGGATGTGTCAGAATTGATAAGAAAATTTTACATATGTTTATTGTTCACATGTTTACTGCTTTTGACCAATACAGCTATCCAAAGTGCTTCAACCAAATTACACAATGATCTTAAGCACATGAATGCTATTGTGTAAATCGCTGTAACTAAGGCCTAGCAAAATGGTCATAACAATGAGCCGATAAGTCACTTACAACATTTTCGCGGTTTTTGTGCTGGGAGCTGTATTCATAAGTTTGTGATTTACTTTGTTCCCAAAAGCGATGATGATTTTCGCTTCATTTTAGAAAATGAAATAAAAACACACAAAATATATAAAATTCTACATCCGTTCATGACATGTGGTTTGATTCTATTTTGCATGTTTACCGATTAAATTGTTAACAAGGATACCTACGATATAAACTTGATTTCTAAAATCGGCTTTCAAGCTTTAGTAAACCAAAATTGTGTGTTTGCCCACATCAATGAATAAAAGCGGATTAAAGTCTGTTAGACCCAATTGCTTTTCATCACAAAATCAAATTTAGACTATCCTTAAGAGTGTTTTGCAAAGACTTCACATTCTGTTTAAAGATTAATTCAAATCTAATCCAGTATTTCAAATCTATTCATGTAGATTGTTATTGCATCAAATGCAGTGTGCAGTGTGTCAAAATACACAGAAAGTTTTTGTACAACGTTTTCATAGAAAAGAGACAACCCTTATTATCACAAATCGTAAATAAAAATATAGATGAGACAAATCGCAAGCTATATTTTCTTATCCGACGTTAAATTCAAGCTGTACTTTTGCGCATGTTCACATTAAAGGTAAAAGAAAATTAATTTCTGCAAAGAAATGGCAAATATTTACTTTTAAACCAGACAATACTCCCACATTATTTGACCTAAAAAGAAAAAAATCGATCTCGGGACGACGGGAGGTTAAACAATGCAGACTAGAACATCATAACCCCAAGAATAGGAACACCTGGATGAGATGTCAACTTTTGGGCTAGCCTGAATTCTGAAGTTTTCTTCACGAAACTGACCTTACTTCAGTTTCGGACAAATTTCGGTGATCGAATATTGACTTTGACCTAGTATTTTAAGCACAACCGTTGCTTAATTTTTAATTCGTTATTCATCAAATAATTTATTTGGCAAGTGTCTGAAACCGCCAGAATTTATTGAAGGTCAATTAGTTATGTAAAACTGCATATGACTTACATGGGCCCGTTGTTATAAAACAGATGACCTCTGATGTGATCTCCCTGTTGTGTATAAACACAGAGCGGAAAGATATTTTAAAAGGTAGTTCTACCCCTAATGAGTATTATTTTCGAGGAATCGCCAGTGGGGCTGCGCAGTAAAAAGGTATTATACACAACAGACCGAACCACCGTAGAGGACGGCTGTTGAACATATTTCAAATAGTTCTCCTCTTTTATAAATACTATTTTTGCAGAATCCCCAGTGGATCTGCGGAGTAAAATGGTGTAATACACAACATACACAACATTGTAATCTTCAAATGGTATGTTAACAGTAATAATAGAGTATACTTTGTTCGCTCTGAGATGTCGCTATTATTTTTACCTCCAAAGTACTTAGTTATTGGAGCTATCACACGTTTTCTAACAGTTAGTGTTTATGTTAAATGTAATGAAATTCAAATTAAATAAAATTAAACACTTCTTAATCATTTCTGTTTAAATCTAAAGGAATAAGTTTGAATATGATTGCATTAATATTTCTTAGCTTAAACTCCTCAAAATGTTTTTTTGGGAAAGTGTATTTATTTGTTGCAATACTTATGGCAATCTGATAGCCACTTGTACTGTGTTATTTAGAAGTCGAAAGTTAATTGCTTGCAAAAACTGCCTTTTTGTCTTTAATAAAGTACAATTTTCGAAATGGAAGCTTACAGAAGAGTTAAAAGTCGCAAATCGCGTATACTTCAGGGTGGGGCGTGGAAATGAAAGCTACATTTTGCAGACCGGAACCCCGGAAATCTGAATTTCCGGAGTGATCCGATTTCCGGGGTTCTACCGAGTTTGATCCAGTATGACTGCGTAATTATCTGTAATAATGTATCCAGATGGTAGTCGATATATAACATATGATTTTCAATTTCATTTCAAATAGAGAACGTATATGAATACTACTACTGTTTTATCATAATCTGCTGCAAAACCTCATTTATAATACATATATATATATATATATCACGTATCTTTAAAGCCATTTTCTTCGGCGTCACCCATTGTCGCAAGAGACTTGGTTTGGTGCAACTAAAATTTTGAGGGGTTTATATAGTGAAAATGTAATCCATAAAACACCTGAGCAGCACTGGAAAGGGAAAGAAAACTTCAACTCCGGTTCCATTCATTGCAAAGTTATCACAAGCTAGTTATTTAAATTAAATGGCTTCAATGAATCTTCAATTGCAATTATTTACTTGTGATTTAATAATTAAAGACTACAGTACAAAATTAAATTAACAGTTGCAATGTGCTTTCAATAGGTGTTTTGTTACAATAAAAAACCTGTGATATAATACTTACAGATCATGTGAGGACCTTTCATGTTAATTGCAATTTACAGTAACGTGCCTTAAATGGGTGTTTAGTTACAATAAACCACCTGTGATGTGATAATTACACCATATGTCCCGACCGTTTAAGTATAATTGCAATTTAAAGCACTATTGGTGGGAATTTGCTCATCACGATGTTTAACATCCATTTCAGGGTATCTTTCATTATATATATATATATATATATATATATATATATATATATATATATATATATATATATATTATCATATAGAACACAATCGCCAGCAAGCATGTATAAAGTCCCGTATTTTAACAGAGATTACTTTGCACATTCTCTACTATTCAGGTTTAGAAACATATGATTGCAATTAGGTATCTCATTGATAATTGCATTTTAAGCGAAAGCTAATTGATGAAGCTGTACTTTGATTTTTACTTAAGTTTTACTTAGTATCAGAACTGTATCACATAACTTAACATTATAAAACTGCAGGATTCATCTACATTTAAGAAAATCTAGCTGGAAATCATGGTGTTTCGGTCTAGCTGATGAAATTATCTGGTTGATAAATGCTGTTGTAAAGTGATAATCAAGACTGGAGATGGACTTCTGTATTAAAAGGCTACAATTTGCAATTCAGTTTCCTGCGATCTTTCTCTTCAAGTCTTTTAGTTAGATATCGTCTTATCTCAACCTCAGTTGCAAGGATCAAGCCTCAGTGAAAACAGAATTATAATCCTTCTGATTTGGAATCCCCAACTTATTGTTTATTAACCGGTTGTATTTGCACGGTTCAAAATGACGCTTTGGACTGGTAAATATTGTCCTTTCGTTCGATTGCCGGGGTTCTTTAGCAATAGAAATGAATGGAATAATTTGTTTCTGGTAAAAAGAGGTCCAACTTGTGATGTGGTCCGATTCTGAGGTGGTCAGATCCCGGGGTGGTCCGATCCCGGGGTGATCCGATTCCCGAGGTGGCCCGATCCCGGGTAGGTCCGATTCCCGGATGGTCCGATCCCGGGGTTCTGGTGCACTTGCATTTTTTGGTATTAATTTTGTATAAATCTGTTGGTTACCTTTGAGTGCATTCGACCCCACCGATCAATAGCCTTTTTTCATGGTTATATTTCAGGCATTCTTTGCGGAAATCCGCCGTACCTTCTTTTTTATCCTGGATTCTTTCATGTAGATATATATAATACATGCTAATTCCCCTCCACCCACCCCAGGATATTTATACCAAGTTCAATCCGCGTGGGTAGCCTGTTGCGTGACGTCACATTTCACTTCAGTTGAGTAAATAAGGAAGTGCGGCTTTTGTGTAGTAAGAAATCAATTTTCTATATATATATATATAGTTGTAGTGTTTTAGTATATTTTATCAGTATTTAAGCAATAACCAACAGTTTTGTTTGTTTCTGACATTTTATGTCTGCCCCAAGAAAAAACTATAAAATATTTCGCATTCAAAAAGACAAACATTATTTATTATCCCTGCTCGATAATGCCATCTAATATTAGGTTTGTTATTTTGTTACAGCCAAAGGAAATTGAAATTAATTAAAACAATGACTTAAAATAATCGCATTTCTTTTTTTTTTTTCTGTCATTAACTTTTGGCTACGGAAACAATTCGAAGTAGAGACTCAGTGAGACAGGATCCCCCGTTTAACACATAATGTCATTGGATGAAAGTAAATTCAATGAAACTGAAAACCCTACATTGCCTAACAATTTTGGTCGATTTAAAAAATAAGACGACGTTGCACATCTACAATATACATATTTTCACTGCAAAAATTTCAGAACGCTGGATCTAATAGTTTCGGAGAACGCGTCTGGACAAAATCTATCTCATTGCAAACAAGTTTCCATAAAAGAATACATGTTTGACAAGTCGTATTTTTGACAATTTTTGGTCGATTACTAAGATAGGGCAACATTGCACATGTACAATATATATATATATATATATATATATATATATATATATATATATATATATATATATATATATATATATATATATATATATATATATATATATATATATTCCCTACATGACATTTCCCTGCCAGTTAAAAAATGAGATCGGCAAAAATGCCATTTACATAGCTGTTATAGTGCTCAAATGATGATGAAAAAAAATGTTAGTGTTTCAACTTTAACTTTTTCATTTGTCACGCTCGTTTAAAGAATAATTTGATGTCTTTATCACGAACCAGAATGTGCGTGTGTACCTGGATGTAAACAAAAATAAATAAATAAGTGAAGTACACCCAGTGTCCAGGACGCGTTGCAAAGCAGTCAAGCAATATTTTGCAAAAAATAGGGGTTCAAAATCAAGTGCATTTGACAGAAGATACTGTAGATAAACAAACTAAGTAGACACTAAGTAGTTGTGATATCATTTCGGGTGGCAGATGGGTGTGTATAATGTGATCAAATGACTGTCACATTAAACCCTAAACCAAAGTAGCACGTCACCGATTGCTACAATTATGTTCAGAGCTGAATTAAGATTTCCAAATCAGGGAAAGAGAAAGGTCTAACGAGATTGGAAAAATATTTTGAGACATTGAAAAAGGGCAAGACTATTTGTGATGTAAAAAAAAAGAACTAAATGGGGGAAAATCTTAGCAAACCCCATAAACCTGGTTGTGGATAATACCACTGTAAATTTTATGGGTTTAGACGTGTGTAAATATGTAAAATTTCTGGGTGTAAAGGTATCATGTTCGTTGTACCTAGATATGAAACAAACAAAAAAAAAAAAAAAAGAACGGTGACGGCCTGCAAATCTTGGAAGAATTTAGACAAATATAGTGTGATATATGCAGAGGTATACAACATTTTAGACAGCATGAAATTTGGTTTTTCCATGAAAGTGAATGTCGTGATAACCGGAAGTGAAGGAACCCATGAAAAAGAGCTGGGCGATTTTTTTAAAATTATGGCTGTGAGTGGGCGGAGTAGCTTTTGAGAAGTATCATTTCAGTACTTATTCAGTACTTCATTGTGGGGATAGAGTGAGGTTTATTGGATGTTATGATTGGACAGTCAGTCAAAATTACGTTTTTATCCAACAACCAGCCTCTATGGGGTGCGGTTTGTTGTAAACAACACTTTTTGCCCGCCAATCCATTGGAGATTCCGCGAAAATAGTACTCTTATCGAAAGACATGGACTACTTTTTAAGTCCAGCCCTTTTGTGGTTACACATAACAGATCAATATCTCCAGAGGTCAGCTGTTACATAACAACGCACTCGGCTGAACTGGACGACACCGCTGTTATGTGTCACTTATGATGGGTTGAGGTTGGCAGTCATTCACCCTGCAAACCTCACAAGATTAATGTTACGAGACTTTCGGACGCAGCTGTCGGAATGAGCAGGCTAACTGTACCTAGCCCGAAAGATACAACATGATGGAAAATGCTAATAAATATGAACCACTTTCAAAGAAGCCAAATAAGAAACAGGCGCAAGAATTTCACTCGATAAAGAAGAAATAGCAATATCCCCAGCCCCATCCATCGCTCCGCAATTTAATTCTTTAATATACGGTTCTGTTAAAATGCAACAACATGCATAAGCAATAATTTGAAAAAAGTGAATAGGTTAATAGTACACTTATTTATGTGCAAAATATATAATTACGGCGCTAAATGATGACACAAGGTCTTGTATGTAAAAGAGGTTTAATTCTTGTTGCTACATCCTAAATCTGTGACAATTTCAATAACAATTTAGAAACTTAAATGAGAGATTGAGACAGAGAGAGAAAAAAATCCATAATGAAAAGTATCGAGTTACGTGTATCAGAGTTGTGCAGTAACATTACTTCATTATTTTATAGTGTCGGGTAAATTTTGTTTTCAATTACGTGAAAAGGTTCATGATCAACTGTGGCATATGATATAGACAACGGCAGATTAGATTTCATGACGCCCTCTGCATTCTTAAAAAAATCAGTTAGACACGCAATTGCTATTTAAAAATTCCAATGCTTATCGCGATGTTAGGTACCGAAACCTGAACAGCGATTGGCTACAGGGGTAATTCATATATTTTCATGTGGTAATGCCAGCAGATGTTACATGTTACATACACACATAACACATGTTACATGCTACATCGTTACATGTTACATCCACAAGTTACATGTTATACACACATGTTACATGTTACATAAACACATGCCACATGTTACACGCTACATGAATACATGTTACACCCACAAGTTACATGTTATACACACATGTTACATGTTACATAAACACATGCCACATGTTATATGCTACATGGACGTATGTGACGCCCACAAGTTACATGCTGTACACATGTTGTATGTTACACACACACATATTACACATTATATACACACGTTACATGTCACATAAACACATGTTGCATACACACATGTTACATCTAGCACACACACATGTTATATAGACGCACATTAATGTTACACATATGTTACACGTTGCATAAACACATGTTACATTTACAGAAACATATGTTACACGCGACATACATGCAGAGTCTACCAATCGCAGTTAAATCTGCGTCACCTTTTGACCCAAGTGTAGTTTTTTCTGATTTAAAAGATCCGCGATGCGATGTGGTCTGTGTTCACCTAATGACGGTAGTTTATAGGGTTATGTATAATGTGTTTTAATTCGTCTAAGGGTACACCCATGCGGGGGGGGGGGGGCGGGGGTGTAAAGACTGTACGTGCGCTTATGCTATAGTCTATAAATGACGGATGTGTCGTGGGGGTCAGAAAGTCCGAGAATTTTTACCCATGCACTTTCTGGACGACTCCATAGATGTAAAGGCGTATTTTGTCTCTTGTGTAATATGATGACTTAGAATAAACTATGGTGGACAGTTGCCAGAGGATACGCACCTTTGTGGGGGGTGGGGGGGTGGTGGTGGATGAGATCTCAGGTTTGTACGTCAGCGAAAGGAAGGCAAGTGCATAGCAATTTACAGGCTTCCTCACCCTAAGTGCAAAACTTCAGCAATTTTTTCTTTAACGATCTATTTGTCATTCCAAATTAATTTTGGAATTATTTGTGACGTAATAGCGCGTCACTTTTTAATTCTCCTGTTTCCCAAAAAAGAAATCCTATTTTTTTAAACCCTTAACATAATGCCTGAAATAATGTGTCTGAGCTGTCAAAGGGACGTTTATAGATTTGTAGTTCTCATGCCCCAGCAAAAGTCAGACAGGAAACAGAAATTATGATGGCAATATCTGACACAGTTCAAGCAGCCCAGTCCAATTTCCAGACAAAATGAAGTGATCGAAGATAGGCACTTGATACGTTACAATGCGTTCGAGGTGAGAAATTTTGATTAAGATTACAGCACGTGATTCATTAAAAAAAAGAGTCCTAGGGTTGCTGAGAAGCAAAAGGTGGTTTACGATGGGCCCGGGGGGGGGGAGGGGGAAGGGGGCACTCACGATCTAACTAGTTGCAACACGTGGCCATGACTTTTTAAAAAGATTCCTAAATGCCGAGTATTAATTTTGAAATAATATCCCCTTTTGTGTCCAGACGCGGAGTAGATTTCTGAAATAATCCCCTCCCTCCCTTTTTATGGGAAACGCGCAGTACTAAATGAAAATTACCCCCCCCCCCCTTTTTTTGTAAACGAAATTGACACTTCGCGCAGACAGGATCCGACCTCAAAACTGCCCCCCTTTCTCCGCGTTTTTTTTTTCTTTTTGGGGCACTCATAGTAACACATATGATACCAAGTGCCCCCCCCCCACGCCACATCCTGGGACGATGGGAAAAAAAAGGTATTAATTGAACCACTGGTTCTTCAGTGTGTTGCCTTCAATTTTGCGATGGCCATTCATGTTTGGGTATCAATATTTTGCTTAATTTTCACTTCTATGAAATCTTTGATCCGACAGTCCGACCGCGGGTCATTGAAGACCGCTTCCCCTCACTCTTCTGTCCTTAAAATAAAAACAATATAATTCCTATTGTTTTAGTGATTTTTTTTCTCTTTTTTAATGTCGTGGCAAAAATTATATCTAAAGGGCATTTTTGTCACGAAATTTCGGTAAATAAAGTGGGTATTGTTGGTACTTATACCTTTCTAAGGCATTCAGGGTCTATAATGGTACACAGCGAGATCTTGTTTTATAAGGCGATATTTATAATCCCGAAGATTAAGAGATCGTAATGGCAGAGACATCTGTAGGAATTCCACACTGCTTTCGCCATAGACTCCACCAGAAGAACCACTTAGAAACTGAAATGAAAATGAACGAAATGGTTGAATTTGACATTATCGGAGGGAGGGGGTGAGGGGGTGGTGGCTTCACAATTTGAAGTCCCTGAAACAGTGGAGACAGTATTTCCTGTGGATTACTGTATCGATTGTTCATCTCTAAATTGTCTCCTTTACTTATGATATGTGCGTTTGATTTTTGAACACGATGGCTTAATTCGGTGTTGTCTAGACCTATTGATTGCTATAAGATTCCAGAAAAAAAAAATACAGAGAACAATGAGGCAGTTTATCTCGAATATAATGCCTGTATGACAAGATCGACATTTACGTTGCCGCACGAATAGTTATGGAACATCAGAACTCACTGCGGCACATAAATGTTACAGGAGAGCCCTAAATTTGTACCAGGAGCTGTCCAACGTGGTGCCATAAAATTTAAGAGAATTATTTCAGGAGCACCACATGGAACCCTATTTTGATTTAGGGATGTTAAATTTCTACAAGACAGACCATCGACAAAGTAAACACGTGATGCCGGAAGGTTTTACTTCCGATTTTACATAGCGATTACTTGGCTTTGATAGACCACGAGGCGTAAACTATTTTTTTTCAGTTATATACAGTCATTGCATGGCTAACAATTGGAAGTAAACATCCTGCAGAACATGTTTCCTGTTAAATTAAAATTGAACCTCATGACAAAAGCAACGAAAATTGGACTATACATAAGTGGTGCTTTTTCCAGCACGGTTCTGTTTTGCAGTGGTCCAATAGTGGTGCATCACTTAATACATATTTATGATTTCCCAAAAGTTTCGAACATGAAACTGTTTGTGTCACACTTCGCTATGGCGGCATTCCTCGCTCAGCTGAAATAAAAAGACTACGGGACGCTTATCTGAAAAAAAGACTGCGGAACGCTTATCTAAAAAAAAAAAAAGACTGCGGAACGCTTATCTAAAAAAAAAAAAAGAGTGCGGAATGCTTGGCTTGAAAAAAAGACTGCGGAACGCTTAGCTGAAGTAAAAGAACTGCGGAACGCTTGGCTGAAATGAAAAGACAACGGGACGCTCAGCTAAAATAAAGACTACGGGACGCGTGGCTGAAATAAAAAGATTAAATGGCTCTTAGCTGAAGCAAAAAGACTGCGGAACGCTTATTCAGAGTAAAGAGACCAAGGAACGCTTAGCTAAAATAAAAAGACTACGGAACGCCTGGCTGATATAAAAAGAATACGGGATGTTCAGCTGAAATTAAGCCTATAGGACGCTTGGTTGAAATAAAAAGACTGCGCAACGCTTGGCTGAAATAAAAAGACAAAGCAACGCTAGGCTGAAATAAAAAGACCACGCAACGCCTGGCTGAAATAAAAAGGCTACGCAAGGCTTGGCTGAAATAAAAAGACGACAGAACGCTTAGCTGAGATAAAAAGACTACAGAATAGCATAGTCCGAGGAATTATTTCCTATCCTGGGCCATTGCGTGCCCTCTACTTCTGACATTATTACAAGCGATGAGGAGAAGAAATCTTGAGAACTTTCGGTGTGACATTGTACCTCTACTCCATTCGGTTTTGTAATTTAACCTTAATCAGTTTACACTTTACTGACTTATCACAGTTTTCTCCTATAGATCTTTTAATCTTTTTAAATGCCAGCTGTGCCGAGGAAAAAAAAACTTCAAGTTGTTAGTATATTGTGTCGTTATAAAAAGAGATTAGACACATATACAATGGTAACGGTATGCCAAGAAATATTCCCTGTTGTTTATATCCGTGATTTGTCTGTTTTGCAGGTATACTGAGATGTTTGTATTTCTCAAATTTCTACACACTAAAAGTGATACTTAGAAAATTCCCATGGGCGATAATAGGTGAAGGCCAAAGCTCAATAACTGAGGTTTTCGGGATACCTTTAATGCGGTATTGAATAAGCAACTATTGAACAAGAGAAATATGAGCTAATACCACGAATTTAGCAAAAGTGGTCCTTACTTTAGAGAGGAACTGAACAGACAGTAATCAAGTGTATAAAGTAAACTTTGCAAGCTGTTAGAAGTGGTCACAGAAGTGGAAATTTAAAACAGGACCCACCCTCAAACGGTGTAGAACAAAACTAGAAAAATAACACCAGCAAATTAAGCCGGTGTCTAAGATCCTACTCAAAAGTCTTGCTGCAAAGTCAAAACTATGTTGAATCCAAAAGGCAAAGGCGCTTCACTTTTAGTAGCACTGTTAACATTATGTTTTCACCATTCCACGAGAACGTGTAATGATTTTAAGTGTACTCCAGCAGCCCTTTCATTATTCCTACCGATTATTGTACACAAAAAAATGCATAGCGTTACTTAAAAGAGCCTGGTGTTATTTGAGTTTACTGCGACATTTTTTGTAATTTTTATAGAGTTTAAAAATAGACCTCTGACGACAGTCAACTCTTGGAATACGTGTGCAAGTGTCATCAAATCTACAAATATTGATTAATCCAATTATCTTTCCCATTCTAAACGCATACTCTTTACAAAGTCAGTTTGCACAGCCACCCGTTTTACCTATAAAAAATTTCTTATTTTTTTTCCACAGCGTCATAGCCCAGTACGTGTTAAATAAGTTCAGCTATTTTCTGTTCTTGCACATCTCTTTGTACATGCCCCCCCCCTT
>OX457030.1:39778857-39841357 GCA_949752745.1 Protula sp. h YS-2021 | reverse complement strand
CTGAACCGAAAAAAGCAAGAGAAAGGTCGGCTGCTGTTAGTCCTCGACCAAGTCTCTATTTTTTTTTTTTTGGCTTGTCTTAGAACACCGGAGCCAGAGTCCTTCAGAGGCGCTTTGAATGAGGAAAGCTGTAAATTTATACCCCAGTTGTCCCCGATGACATTTCATTCCGTTGATTAAGCGCCGAGTTGTTGAAATGAAATATGCCGTGACGTCACAAGATGCAAGTGCTAAAATAGTTATAAATATAAATAATATGGGGTCCATAACGATGTCTAAGCCTTTAATCTTCATCGTTTGGGCAGGCGCTGATGTTTATTTTCGAGAATTGATATGGGGAGTCGGATGCAGAGCTTGACAGGAGAGTCTGATAAACTTTCTGCATCATGCTCGTGTGACGTCATAATTGACTGTATAGAGAAAGCAGTGCTAGTCCAGAAAATGATCCTGTTTATGGATGCGAAATAAATGAGGACATTCAGGAGACTTGTCATCTTATTAATAATAACAATCATAATAAACAATAATAATAATAATAATAATAATAATAATAATAAATTATGATAACAATAACAACAATAATAAATAATAACAAATAATAATTAATAATAATAATAAATAATAATAAAATAATAATAACAATAACAACAACAATAACAATAAATAATAATAATAATTAATGATAATAATAATAATAATTGTAATATATGCATTTCAGTTAATAAAACAAAATACTCGCAAAGTGTGCAAGTGCCACGGGATGTCAGGCAGCTGCGAGTTAAAAACCTGCTGGGATGATTCTCCGCCTATTCGCCATGTTGGTTACACACTCAAACAGCATTACGCCCACGCCGTCCGGGTAAGCGGGGGTGGGGGGGATGGGATGGGGGGAGCCTTTTGTTCGACAGGCTTTAGAATTTTGTTTCGTTTAAAATAAGATACAATAGCATGACAAGGTTTCTTCTGGACCGAACGATGAAGTTTGTAGAATGACTTTGTCATATTTGATGTTTTATTTTTGATATCAATTAAATAGTTAAGATTTCTCTAAATATATTTTCGATATCTAAAATATATCCACATGGGACAATTTTTTTGTCATTTCTGTAATTGATTTGGCGATTAATTTAGAAATACCTAAAACGAAACAAGAATAAAAGGCTAACTAAAACTGAACTGTGGATATCACCCAAACTATCTTTTTTTCTGCCGTAAACTACTTAAAATTACAGAAATTCTTCAGAAAATAAAAACATCATGAGATTCGGTACAGGGTAAATTTAGTTACAATCCTCGCTCTTTAAATGTTAAATGTTAGCTTCATGTTAGTTTCTATTTTATTTTTAAATGGCAAAAAAAAAAAAATAGTTCAGACCTCTGCTTAAACAAGCTTGAGTGTAACAGAAAAAGTGACACTAAATTCCAGGAGATTCCTACCAGGTGAAGTATGTTGTTCTGACGTCACGTTTGAAAATCTTATTAATTAATCATTTTTGAGCTGTATTTTTTAGTCTTCGAAATTTGACGTCGATTATTCAACTTCCTGTGAGAAGCAAGGCCAGGAAAACGTACGCAGATCCTGAAACACGTTTTTTGGTGCCGTATCTTTAAGCACTATTTTGCTTAGTGACTCTATTTGAGCTTGTACCGGGAGTTTCCGAAAAGAAGCCGCCTCCCCCTCTATACAGAAGCCCCCTGGGCTTCTGTTTGGAAACTGTTTCCGAATAGAAGCCCCCGTTTCAATATGAGAAGCTCAGAATGTCTAGTTTCCGTTCAGAAGCCCAGGGCTTCTTTTCGGTAACTCCCAGTAATGCTTTCTGAATACAGGCCCATGGATATAAAAAACTATTGTAGAGTTCCGTGCATGAACTGCCTTATCTTTGCTTTTAAGGTTGATCAAACGAATGCTGCAAAAGGCAAACTCCAGCCAGAATCCAAAGCCAGACGAAAAACAGTGCACAAAAGAGACTTAGTTTATTTTGAAAAATCGCCAACTTTCTGCGATGCCGATCCAAGAATAGACGTTACGGGGACGCGAGGACGCTATTGTAACAGCACTAGTGACAGGATAGACGACTGTGAGACAATGTGTTGTGGGCGGGGCTACGCCACGCTACAAGTGACGCGTATAGAGAGATGTTCCTGCCAATTTCATTGGTGTTGCTATGTGATATGTCAAGAATGCAAATCACATGATTGGGTGACTGTTTGTAAATAGGATGACTACCCAATATCACGATTACCTCGAAATATTACTTGACAACCATTATTGCGTCATAATAATGCACGTTGATTGGATGAATATGAGTTGTAGTTGTAATTCATTTGGTTGTGTACAGTTCATGACAAAAACATATTCGTCATACATGGTCATGCGCTGAACACATGTTTGCAATGTGTTGTGCCAAATGACAAGACGTTGACCATATGGTTCCCATATGCACATATTAACGAATTAGTTTGCTTTGCAGTTGTCAACCTATGCTTGAGCCCACAACTACATTTGGAGTAGTTTGTCAACGATATATTCTTACAGCAAGTTAACAATATGCAAACAATATGGTAACCGTGATTTAAAGTTGATATCATATGGCATGGGGTTACCACATGTTTGTAATATGATTCAGCATATGTCATCTTATTGTGCTTTGCACAATTCAGTGTAATGATAAAACGTGTATTAGCCATGGAAATATCACCACGCAGAAACCACGTATTAAAGACGTGTTTAACATATGTTCATCATATGGTTTTTGCCCTTGGTATGGATTCATGCTGTTGTATATTGAAATGTAAATTCAGTGCCATTTAAAACATATTTCAGTACACACGAAATAATTAAATTGATTCAGCTCTAGCATTTAGAATAAAATGCAAAATTATAAGAAAAAAAACATAGCATTTTCTGGAAACTGAAGCACATCGAAAAGCATTGGCCATTTTCTTTTTAATCGCACCTGCAGTGTTAGACGATTTGGAGGTCTTTGCGGCTTTGCATACCGCCTCATCCACGATATTAATAAAAACAGACTGACAACCGGCGATTTTGTTTTCGGGCAAAAAGATGGTTATGACGGCGTTGAAAAAAATTTCTTTAAAAAATGCGAACTACTTTTTCGTGGAGTGACTGTGACACTCTGCTGTAGTGACAAAACAGTACTGGAGATTTCTCAAAGCTTTTGGCGTGTTATTTCTTCCTGATGTTGAACAATTTCAACAACTTTGCAACCCCTGGGAAAATAACAAACTTGTCTCATCGATGGGCGGACCTCAGTCACAAATACAAAGCATTTTGGCATTGTACTGATGTTCAGCCTCGAATTCAACTGCACTTAAAAATTAAAGCACTTGGGTTGGGTTTTAACAAAGTTGTTTCCGCGAAGTGAATTCAGCTTTGTAGGATGACAACTGCACAATAGCTAGACATTTGCAGATGCTAGATTTAATATAATAAACACAACAATGGGGAAAGATGGACCTCTGAGCTTTAATCCATGGAAAAAACTAGCATAATAGAGCAGCAAATTCAAAAGGCCCTGCATAACAAAAGACGCTTTGATAAATTTAGACTTAAAAAAACAGTATGCGCTCCTAAAACACTATTCTACATTATCGGTAAGAGCATACAAGGGTGCATTTACTGCCCAAACATTCTCCAAACATGTTGTTCAAACCTTCAATGGAGATGTTAAATAACTGCGATCTTGTTTTTGTTTTGATATATTCAAATAAAGGCTAGAGGAGGGTTTATGAAAGGACAACTTTTTGCGTACCATCTAAATTTGCACACACACTTTTTTTCTCTCACAAAACAACAATTTAATCGTTGAAATATAGGTGTATCCATTTATCACGCACCTTGAACTTCAAGACGATTTTAAATCTATTCCGTATCAGTGGGGGTAATTTTGAATTAAGATGCATAGCTTAAACTTTGTTTTATTTTAATAAATAGCGATATCAAAAAGTTGTAGTTTTTTCTGTTAATTGGGCGGTGTTTATGCAGGGCGGTCTGTATTTTAGTGCATTGTAAAGATTTTCTTATATTTAGAGAAAATGTAATACTCCTTGATCTTAAGGATAAAAAGACATAAGTAACAACAGCGCCATTGTAATTTCTCATAGTCTTGCAGATAACTGCTAAACTGTAAATTTGTTGACTTACTCGTTCAAAAGTTGTCAAATCTACAGATTTTGGGTCTTCAAATTATATTTCTTGAACGGGCGATCTTTGGTACCCTAAAATATAGTGAGTAAAATTAATGCGTCAAACTATTCTCGGGTGTTCCAGAAAAAACCCCACATGAAACAAAATATAGAAAGATTGGCCAAAATACAAGTGACCGAAAGAATATAGTAGAGATAGTAATGGTAGAAGTAGTAATCGGTAGAAGTAGTAATCGGTACAGGTAGTAATCAGTAGTTGTAGCAATCGGTAGAGTTATTAATCGGTAGAGGTAGCAATCGGTAGAGGTAGTAATCAGACACTTAGTAAAATAAAAACAAGAATAATACCACATTGACATGTTTGAGTGATGACGCGCTGTTATAGACCATATTCATAATGCGCCACTCTCCTGATCGTACAAATTGTGCCATTATGATTTTACCAACAAGGTCTTTTTTTTTTTTGGGGGGGGGGGGATTTTTATTTCGACACGGTGAAAAAATGAGATGGATGTGTAAACTTTCTTGATTTTAAGGCCGAAGTTCACTCTTCAACAATAATAATTGTAAAAAAAACACACACACACGCACACACACACAAATCAATCACTCAGATTTCAACAAAAACCTGGATTGTCTTTAAATGTGTTGTTACTTCCAAATGGCATTGAATGGAGTGAACCTGATCTCGAGAATTTATAAAACCGCGGCAGCAGTGACTTAAACCATAGAAAATTAACAGTTGTTTAGATCCAACTCGATATAGATACAGATAGGATATAGATAACCTTTTCTATCTAAAGCATCTGGTCTTTTATTTATTTATTTGTTTATTGCATGTACTTTTGAAGAAGAAGAAGAAGAAGAAGAAGAAGAAGAAGAAGAAGAAGAAGAAGCAGCAGCAAAAAAATTAACAAATAAATAAATAAAAAAATAAAATAAAATGTTATGGGAAATATATTATAATTTCTGTTGTTGGGCCTCTACTCTTACTTGAATTATTTGTGATCAATTTACATTAATCTTTTGATATAGAATTTTCTTTTCAATGTTCCTATAGATGTTGAGTGTGGTGCGAAAGCTATATCTTATCACGTAATGGAGCTTTCTAGAATCTTTACCCAAAAAATGCAAACAGCGTTGGGATCATTGATGTGCGTGTTGTAATTCGCCGAATTCTTCGACAACAGAAGAGATATCATTTGCAATAACCTAAATTTGCCTTCAAGAGTTATTATAATGGCATGAACAAATGTGTTTCTGGCTCTTGAGCTGTTACAACTGCACAATGTTATGCAAAGTTCTATCATTTGGAAAGGGAATAATTATATAGCCTGATGTTCGTTTACAAAAATGGTTTGCAATAATTTTTATCGGTGTAATTCAGTATTGAAACAAAAAAAAATACAAAAAATTAAGAAAAGAAAGTCCCCGGGAGTGCCATTGAAGTTCCAGAGAGTCTCATTGAAGTTCCTTGGATGTTCCGTCAAAGCTTCTTGGAGTCGAATTTTCTCGAAATTCCTTTGAACTTTTACTGAAATTTCTTTAATTTTGTCGAAGAAAAATATAAAAATATCAATGAATTTCTCAAGAATTTCTATGGAATATCTGTAAAATTCCATGGAATATCTGTAAAATTCCATGGAATATCTGTAAAATTCCATGGAATATCTGTAAAATTCCATGGAATATCTGTAAAATTCCATGGAATACCTGTAAAATTCCATGGAATATCTGTCAAAAATCTTTGGAAGCTCTCGCAAAAAATCCTGTGAAAATTTTTTTTCGGAAGTGAATAAAGAAATGAACATCCAGGTCTTTGGCATCTCATTCGCTTCTTCTTTGTATTTACCACCGGTGGAATGTGAAACACTCCAGTAGTCACGGCCTCGTTTGTATTTGCCACCGGTGGAATGTGAAACACTCCAGTAGTCACGGCCTCGTTTGTATTTACCACCGGTGGAATGTGAAACACTCCAGTAGTCACAGCCTCCGCTTGCTTTTCTTTTGATAAATTCTACAATGCTGTTGCTGTGCGGTGTTGATTGGCGAATGTGCATACTTGAAACGTATTTGCATTTAATTCAATGACGAATATATTCTTAACATTATTGTGTTTTATTGATTGATGTATATAAAGTGCGCATGTACTAAGTTATTGTGTATAATTATTGTGTATAGTTATTGTGTATAGTTTTTGTGTATAGTTATGAATAAAAACAAACAAAGATATTTGAATTTACTTAAAAAATTGACCTTGCCTTAGGTTGGTCATCATGTAAAAAGGCAAATTCGTTATGTGGTTTATCCCCAGGGGGGCACGTGACATCATATGTGTTACCATGTTAGTCCCAGAAAACGCGGAAAAGGGGGTAATTTTGAGGCCAGACGGGGTCTGCGGAGTGGCAATTTCGTTAAAAATTGGGTATTTTTCATTTCATCTTCCGCGCGTCCTACAACAGGGAGGGGTGGGGAGTCATTTCGGAATTTCACTCCGCATTTGGTGAAACAAGTTTGTATTATTTCAATATCTCCACTTCGCGTTTAGGGGTTGCTTCATAAAGTCCTGGACACGCATTGGTAACCAGCGTTGCCTCCTGGCGGTTTATCCAACATGAACATGAAGCTTATAACTGTCACCTGTTTCCTGTTTGTTATCACACGATGTCGTAACAGTCACTAATAATGTGTAAGCCTCAGGCTTATTGCTTTTAGTATAAAGAATTTCTTTAACAATAAACAAGAATAAAGAGGTGTACAAAATAAAACATCGTGTTTTCTTTATTGTCAATGTAATCTAACAAAACAGGAGAATTATACATTGCAAATGGACATTATATTTCTTTTTTTGCAAAAAGAATTTCGCTGATCTGTGGTGTCTCAATTGTTGTCATCTTTTCGTTGAAGGATTAGCATTTCTTAAAAAGGTGAACAAAAATAGTTATGTGACTTTATATAAAGAAGGTTCCGGCAACTGGAGGAAATACAGAATTGCAAAAAGACAACGTTACTGCAAGAAGTCATGCGGCAATAAACCTGATATGACAACAACAGGCGAGGTAACTGTAAGAAGCCAGATGGCAATAATCTTGATATGACCACAGAAGGCGAGGTAACTGTAAGAAGCCAGATGATAATAATCTTGATATGACCACAGCAGGCGAGGTAACTGTAAGAAGCCTGATGGCAATAATCATGACATGACCACAGCAGATTGAGATGAATTTTACATCATCATTTGTTCACGGTTTCGAAATGAAAAATAAAAATATAAAAGGTTTTTATATTATTTATATTATTACAATTTAAAACAAAGTTACCTCTAAAACACTCAATTGAATCCAAAATATTTAATAGCAAAGTTTATTATGTCATGGTCTCTATATTGAATAATATAATATTGGCCATATAATATAATACAATATAATGTATACTATATACTATCACATATAATAAAATATGATATATAATATCATATAATATATAATGATAAACTAATATTGGCCATAAAGATTTGTGAGAGCTTAAACGTAAAAGGAAAACATGCCTTGCTTCAGCGGAACTTCTGTGTGTCAGACTTACGTGTAAATGCCTTTATTCAGAGAATGTATTTATTTAATGCAACAAACATATGTAGTGAGAAAGTGCGTTTGCCCAGAGAACTTCTAATTTTAAGCTTTCCGATTGATGCTACACGTTACTGCGTTACAGTAGAACGGATTGTGGATTTAACAAGTGCAGTTGTTGTGGAAACTCACTGTATAAAGAATTTACATCATTTGTCTACTTGTACCTCACAAATCTGATAAATTTATTTTACGATTGCCAGTGAGTGTACAAGGAAAGGTACTTTTGCAGGTACAAGGTATTTTTGCAGTGCAGATTGCGGGTATATGGGGACAGCAGTATTCCCTCCTCTTCCACTATCGAAGACGTCACGTTACGCACTACTACAAATAGTACTTAATATCGCCACGTAACTGAGCGACGGCAACACCGCAAAGGGATGCCAAAATATCGCATTTATAAGAGATTATAATTGTACAAGAAATCCACCCCTGGACAGATCTGAACGACCCGCTGTCTTTTCTGTTGTTGGTATTCGAGTTCTGTCCTTGTGCTGTAAATGCTACAGGCTTCGGGAACGTTTTACGGATCGGTCCATCCATTCGTGTGATATTATCATTTTAATCATAATAATAATAATAATAATGATAGTGTAATAAAATAGAATTTATGTACTGTATAATTTAACAGGACCTTTAGTGATATTTCATGTCTTTTGCTATTTTTAGAAACGTTTTAACAATGCTTTACATGAGAAATAGCTTTTGTGAAAAAAGAAAAAAAGCATATAACGACATGACATCTGAAAAAGATATAAAATTAAATGTATAAATTAGGATTTCTATTTTATAAGGTTGATGAATCTAAAACAGCTAAAGGCCATAAAGCTAAAGACAAAAAGCATTTAGATACGATCAGGTAAATGATATCTAATTTGAATAAAATGAAACGAATGAAATGAAATGAAGTAGCTAAAAGCCTAACACCCTTACTTTTCTAACGTTGATTTTTGTTACGTGTTGTAATGCTTTTTTGCTGGAATTACTTTTTTATACTGATACTCAATTCATTTCTTTGACAGGTGAATTGCAATTAATGGATTTGATGAGGAAGCGTGGATCAGGTTGTGGAGTAGTCTTAACGGCAAACTACAGGCCGTTATGAATAAATAATAACTACAAATATTCTTATAAGAATGCGGTATTTTTTATGACGAGAACACTTTTGATGTTTTCAAACAACTTAATCCATACCAAACGAGTGCACGTTTACATTTGGTGGTTTATGGACCATTCTTAATTAATTCAATTGATGTATCTTTTTTATAATTCACAAGAGGCCTTATGTTTGGTGTGCAAACTGTTTATGTGTTTAGATATAGCTGAATGTTTGGAAACTATGCCACCACATCTTTAATAATAAATACAATACGGTAATTTCAAATACAACCGCGAACAGATCTGTACCAAAATACCTAATCAATTAAGAAATGACTCTTACATCTAAATAGTAGTTTTAACAGAAAAACGTGTGTTAAAGTATCTTTGTCACTAAGAAGTGATAAGGTTTAGGTTTTTCTTGCTTTATTCAAAGTAACTAAAACAGACATTCCGTAGGTTCATCGAGAAAGTGTCACAGGGCCCTCACAGAGAAAGCGTCATGGGCCTCTCACAGGGAAAGTGTCATGGGCCTCTCACAGAGAAAGTGTCATAGACCGCTCACAGGGAAAGTGTCTCTCACAGGGAAAGTGTCATATGGCCCTCATAGGGAAAGCGTCATAGTCCTCTCACAGAGAAAGCGTCATAGACCGCTCACAGGGAAAGTGTCATGGGCCTCTAACAGGGAAAGTGTCATAGACCGCTCACAGGAAAAGTGTCATAGACCGCTCACAGGGAAAGTGTCACGGGCCTCTACAGGGAAAGTGTCATAGTCCTCTCACACAGAAAGTGTCATAGATCGCTCACAGGGAAAGTGTCATGGGCCTCTAATAGGGAAAGTGTCATAGGGTTCTCATAGGGAACGTGTCATAGGGCTCTCACAGGTGAAGTGCCATAGACCTCTCACAGGGAAAGTGTCACAGACCTATCACAGGGAAAATGTCATAAACCTCTCACAGAAAAGTGTCATGTCATAGACCTCTTACTGGAAAAGTGTCACATGCCCCTCACCGGAAAAGTGCGACAAACTCCATTTGCTTTTTGAAATGGATTGACACGCACAAGAAAAAATATATGAAGAGAATGTTATGTTCATATGGAGAAATACAAATTTAGACCATCATAAAATAATTAATTGGTGATATTAAGTGCTTAAAGTAGGACTCAGTAGTAGGATTATACATATCCAACCCTACATCTCATTCGAGGCTTGATTATTATGCAATTTATAATTTAAATGTTTCGAATGCTACAACTTCTCCACTTGATAGAAGCACATGCATTTTTGCATTAACATTCCCACGATCAATGGTCGTTTTCCCATTTCACAAAACCTTTGAGAGAATCGACCTCCCGTTGGGGATGTATACTTCGCTAAGAAAGCTAACATCTTGACCTACAACTGCCAGGGTTCATAATAGGCTTAGCAATAGGATCGGAATCTGCTGAGGTAACCAATCAAATCCTCGTTCATTTTAACCCCTCTGGTGCTCGTTATGTTCCTAATTTACCAATGCTAATTTACCAAATTTATTCCGTTATTTTTGTTGAGTGCATGTGGTGCATCGAATACACTGAGTACATTGAATACACTGTGCACACTGAGTACACTGAGTACATTAATACATTGAGTATATTGAGTACATTGAATATATTGAGTACATGGAATACATTGTGTACATTGAGTACATTTAATACATTGAATATATTGAGTACATCTAATGCATTGAATATACTGAGTATATTGATTACATTGTTTATATCGAATACATTTAATACATTGAGTACATTGAGTATTTTGAGTACATTAAATGATTTTAACAGGAACCATCGCTGGAACATAGGCTTCTCACAGGGGGTAGGCAATTTAAAAATTGCCTCAATGCCAGTTCTGTCACTTCTTTCAATGTTTATAAAGCTCGTTTATGCAGCATGTAAGCGTATGCATGCATTACCTTAGTTACTAATTATGTTACGTTGCCAGGAAATGTGGGAGTTATGCTATATGAAAAGACTTATTCAAAGACTACCGTGAGCATTAGCTCCAGGTCATAACTGAGAACCTTAATAAATGTTATACTGCGGTTATCACAGGTGTCGTTATGACTCATGGGCTCGTTTTATCTTAGGTTGAAACACAAAGTGCGAAACATTCGCTCTTTAAATGTTCTTCGCTTTAAACTTAAGAACGCAAATTCGTTCAAGTAACACTGAAATACTTAAGCATTTCGCAAAAATGTCGCCATATTGGTAAGTCTGCAGCTGTATACAGATAAGTTTTAAATTATTTTTAATGCTTTCAAAAATATAATCGAACAGCAACTTGGCTTATTGGGGCTAATTACGGTGACTGATAAATAAATATCCTCTGTGTACATACAAACATATTTTCAAACAATTTGAAGTGCCAAGGAATGTTGATAGCTGTCACGTACTATGGTATTTTATGACTGGACCATTGTTCTCGGGGGCGACAGAATAGAACGGTGTGAAGTGCCATGTAATGTTGATATCTGTCACGCACTGTGGTTATTTACGACTGGGCCATTGTTCACGAGGGCGACAGCATAGTATGGCGTGAAGTGCCATGGAATGTTGATATCTGTCACGTACTATGGTATTTTACGACTGGGCCATTGTTCACGGGGGCGACAGCATAGTATGGTGTGAAGTGCCATGGAATGTTGATATCTGTCACGTACTATGGTATTTTACGACTGGGCCATTGTTCACGGGGGTGACAGCATAGTATGGCGTGAAGTGCCATGGAATGTTGATATCTGTCACGTACTATGGTATTTTACGAGTGGGCCATTGTTCACGGGGGCGACAGCATAGTATGGCGTGAAATGCCATGGAATGTTGATATCTGTCACGTACTATGGTATTTTACGACTGGACCATTGTTCACGGGGGCGACAGCAATTGAAGTTAGTGAAGCCTGACAATATTTGTGATTGTATTGTACTGGTCTTTAGATCCCTTTCAATTGCTATGGTCATATCGGGATCCCCCTGCCACATTATACTGAAATGGGGCATTCCAGCCCTCCTAACCCTTACATATGGTAGTGTTTCACAGGGGAGCAAGGAGGAGTCCCAATTTTAAAGTCTTAGGTATGACCCGACCGGGGTTTGAACCCACGATCCTTCAGTCTCGAGGCGGACACTCTAACCACTAGGCCACCGAGGCTGGTAATATTTGTGAAGACCAAGAAACAAGTTCCTTGTTTTACACTATTAACTGGTAAAAGCTTTGATGCCATTGAATATTCCACTGTTATTTTTTAAGTTGTGGGTTCATTTAAACTGACCCAATAAAAACTGCGACATGAGATAGACGTCGCCTCCAGTGAAGGATCAAAATAGGGTTTTGTTTATGGAAGTCCACCTTCCGATGTTGAATAGACGTCGACTATCCGACATCTAATCAACGTTGCGGAAAGGTTACAAATGGAAGTCTATATCAAGACGCTGTACAGACGTTGAAAAAGCGACGCTCAAAGACGTCTGGAAAATATTAATCTAGAATCGCCGTGTAGACAGCAACAATCATAGTGTGATCACCCCTTCGTCACAATATTCCTACTATTGGGCAATCCGATCAAGGGTCTGAGGTAAATTTCCATGAATATTTTTTCAAGAGGAGTTGGGAAAGAATTTTGCGCGCTTTTGACATTTTCACATTTTACGTCCTCGTTTTGGTCTTTGGTTTCGAAGTGGCCTGTGCTGGCTACCATCTCCGGTGAACGGTGAGGAGGTTGTTTTTAGGTTGTGAGTTCAATGTTTACACAGCGTTGATTTTTTTCGGCGTCTGTTTCAAGTCTATTCAATATTGCATCAGAGACGTTGAGAAAGTTGTATTTTGCTTGCAACTAAAACGACATCTAAGCAAAATGGTTTATCCAGGGTCTATTCAACGTTGTGTCAAAGATGTTGGCCTATGGACATTACAAACAAATTGCAACTAGAGATAATGCTACGGTTTGGTCGCGACATCGCAGCCTCAGATCGGCGTTAGACCGACGTTGGAATACTTACTGAGCATATACACTACCAAATTCCGTTTTTTTATCTTAGGGTATACAGGAGTGAGTTCTGTATGCATTCCAAATCTGTAGCATGTTTTTTTTATTTAAGAGGTCGAAATTTATCCGCGCGTTTATGACGTTTTAAGCACAGGGGGTTGTGAAAGAGATAATCAGTCCTAAAAAATGTGATTCTCCTGTACGATCATTCCTTTGTCATATCTTGATATTATATAATCAAAGACACAGTTACTTTGCGTGTCTGCCATCCTGAGCTCAGAAAGCAAATTATTCACATGCGTTACCCATAACTACAAAGGTGTAGAAAAAACTTTCCGCATCACTACGCAATTTTGCGCATGGTGTTGAAACAGTATTAATTTTTTTAAAAAAAGTTCACAGTCCTTTTTAAAATGTGCCGATCAACCCAGTTAACCACTCCTCCTGAAGTTTGCCCGTCAGCTTTCTCTATAAAACGCCAGGGTTTTTAACATGTTTCAGACCAAAAATTAACCAAGCTCTAATGAGATTCCATTTTATGTCAAGTCAATTGTCCAGTTAACTGTACAAATTTAGTTAGAAGTAACTAGACTAATTAACCGAAGAGGTAACTGGACAAGTTAACTGCGAGCTAACTGTACTAGCTAACTGAAGAGTTATCTGGACTACTTAACTGAAGAGTTTGTTGAAGACTTAATTGGACTAGTTAACTGAAGAGTTAATTGAAGAGCTAACTGGACTGGTTAACCGAACAATTAACCGAAAAGTTAACTAACTAGTTAACTGAAGAGTTAGCTGAAGAGTTAACTGGACAAGTTAAACATATTTTGTGAACATGGCGGAAGATTTTTACACATACGCTGTTATTTTTTGCATTACCTTTTTGTCATTTGTTTTTTTTCTCTGCACTTGTACCATATGAGAATATTGGAAAGCACTTCGAAAACTGTTGCTACTGTTATAAAATTTTTCTTTTGGAATAAAAAACCCTAAAATTTGACAAGCTATGTGCTATCCCAGCTACGTGCTCATTTAGATGCCTCACTGCAATCCCACACACTCCGAAAGCCAATAGCATTCTTTCTTTCTATCTTTTCATTGTTACCGAAGTTTTTGTCTTTTTTTAATACATCAAGTTGTTCTGTACTTTGCAGGCATATTCGAGTACAACATGGCAGCGTAATTATTTCCGTGGGAATTCAGAATGTGAACATCTCGGTACGGACTGGGAATTGTTCTGGCTATCGATGCTTCATTGTAAATTAATCTCGTTGTTAAGAAGATAAAACAATGTCTAAGGACATGACAACTAGCCGACATTGCAGGAATTGTATCGCGTATGTCACCTCACACACGACAGTTTTAAAGGTAAACATTTATAGTCAAGTGAGGATCTCGAGACGTCATGAGAGATCAGCAAAATCGAATCAGTTCGAGATGTTATCTGTGTCAGTGCTCACATCTGTGTCAGTACTCACATCTGTGGCAGTGCTCACATCTGTGTCAGCATTAACATCTGTGACAATGCTCACATCTGTGTCAGTAGTCCCATCTGTGTCAGTGCTCACATCTGTGTCAGTGCTCACATCTGTGTCAGTGCTCACATCTGTGTCAGTGCTCACATCTATGGCAGTACTCACATCTGTGGCAGTGCTCACATCTATGGCAGTAGTCACATCTGTGGCAGTGCTCACATCTGTGTCAGTGCTCACATCTGTGGCAGTACTCACATCTGTGGCAGTGCTCACATCTGTGTCAGCAGTAACATCTGTGACAATGCTCACATCTGTGTCAGTAGTCCCATCTGTGTCAGTGCTCACATCTGTGTCAGTGCTCACATCTGTGTCAGTGCTCACATCTGTGTCAGTGCTCACATCTATGGCAGTAGTCACATCTGTGGTAGTAGTCACATCTGTGGCAGTAGTCATATCTGTGTCAGTGCTCACAGCTGTGACAGTGCTAACATCTGTGTCAGTGCTCACATCTGTGTCAGTGCTCACATCGAAATTCGTCCACGTGCTTTGTTTGAATATTGCTCACAGGAAGCATGAAGCCCCTACGTACGGTGTTGAAAGATAAAAGACACAGACTGGCGGTTTTAAGAATTTGTTGGAGATTTCCAA
This sequence comes from Protula sp. h YS-2021, assembly GCA_949752745.1. NCBI lineage: Eukaryota > Metazoa > Annelida > Polychaeta > Sabellida > Serpulidae > Protula > Protula sp. h YS-2021. The sequence goes on along the minus strand of OX457030.1, from coordinate 39,826,316 downwards.
GAAAACAAACAGGCTGAGAGGCCATCAACAAGATTACTCACATACAGTTTCATTAAATTCCGTTCAATTTTGGCAGGATCGTGTTCACAAGATGAACAAGACCTCTTTATAACCCTTGATGGCAGTATCGGATTTAAATCAGCCTGTGACGTCATTAATATAACAACTCACACCAAGTTTGATCAAAATTTGCCTGCAGATTTTCGTGGAATCGTGTTCATAAGATGCACAAGATCCATCTCACGAGAGTGTCGAAGGTAAATATGCAAAGTCCAGCCGTTACTTAAAATGAATATTCACGGCCACCTAAGTTACTCAGATGGGTAAGCCATATAAATTTCGCATCAAGATCCACTAAATGTTAAATTGAAAACTAAAGGAAATACCCAAAATCGAATTCTGAAAAGTTCCGCCATTCCGCCATCTTTTTTTTTTTGGTAGCTCCCCAATGTAACTAATAGAGGGCCTAGTAACTGGGTAATATCAGAATTTTTCGTGTCGCATTTAAGTGATCAGACCGAAACTCCCAGAGTAGTAATATTTTGAAAATTGATTAACTGAATAAATTCAGCCATTTCGTAAATTATTAGCTGCTTTCCAAATAGAGCCCATTGGTGGAATCACCTATGGAACAGTCGTGTGTAATATGGGCACGATCCGAGAAAAACCCAAGGAGGAGCAGTATTTTGAAAATTGTGTCACTCGTACGTACACGCAAATGGATGACTCCATCACCATCTCTTGTAGCAATAGATCCTTACGATATGTCCGCTTGTCCAAGAAAAGAAAGTGCCCGTAAGTGACGTCAGAATAAAACGTGCTAATGCAATATACACTAAGACGAAAAAAATAAAGTATTTTTCTATTACTTTTTTACGTCAGTGGGTGTAGGAAGCACTTATTTTGTTATTCATGCTGACTACAGTAAAACCTGCCTGCATCCGGTTTAGTAAAACCTAATAATGTGGAGAACCTCCCTAATTCAGACAGTATTTTTCAGGCCCAACTGTAGGCTTTTTACTGTGTAAACCACCCCTGTAATTCGAGGCAAAAACACGATCTTTGTGTTGTATGCGTTGTGTTGTATGCGTATGTTGTATGCGTTGTGTTGTATGCGTTGTATTGTATGCGTTGTGTTGTATGCGTTGTGCTGTTTGCGTGTGCATCCCAGATATTTTAATAAGAATGTGCCACAACAAATATCGCTCTTTTGTTTACGAACTGTTTTATCCCATAACGCTTGGGAAACCCCAGGCGACGTACACATGTCAGTGTTTGATATTGTTCGTTCAAACTGTCATAAAAACTAACTGGATAAGATTTCAAATAGAAAATGAAAATGGAGATAAAAAGGGAAATATAATCGTTGAAATCTTGTTGAAGGACCTGTTACGAAATTATGTAGTACAGAGCCTCTTCACGTTTTGAATGAACGCTGGACAAAACGCTAACGGTCAAAACGTCGACGGTCAAAACGTCGACCAGCGTAAAGGCGGATAAAACGTCGACAAACTAACATTGCCTGAAAAGACATTAAATAAACTTAATTGAGCCTAGTTAACTCTATACTTAATAAACTTATGACGTATCAATTATACAGTTATTTATAAACACCTTTATCACGAAGTAAACGATGTCCATAAAATGCTTTCATTAACATTATTTTGCCCAACTCTGAAGTTTGAACAAAAGATGAATCGTGATCGAGACACAAAGCACAACCACGCCTTAAATACAAGCCAAAAATCTAGACTTGATGACGAATAGGTGAGAGAAACTGTTTCCCAGTGACGATCTCTGGGGAGGGGGCCTCTGGTGAAGAAATGGTCGACGTTTTACCCGCCTTTACATTTGTCGCTGCTTTGACCGTCGACGTTTTATCCGCAGACGTTTTGTCAGTCGAAGTATTGATCGTCGACATTGTAGCCGTCGACGTTTTGTCCGGATATCGTTTTCAACACCAAACTATCTACACTCCATTGCGCCGGGGATACTACGGGGTGGTGGGGGCAAAATGCCTACATTACTATCAATAATTAATTTATTAAGCAAATCAAGCCCTTATAATAACTTGAGTAATCCGGACACTTTGCTAATGCGGACAAATTTGGTTAGCCCTAACGCTGCCCGGATTAACTAAGTATTACTGTAACAGAGTTTCGTAATTTTTTATTGGCCTAAGTTTTTAAAACTTGCTGCCAATGGTTTTTGCTCATTTTCACGCACCTGCTCTTAACCATTTTGTATTTTTGTCAGACTAGTCGCTTCTTTTTAAGTCACAATACCAAATGATCTTTAGGAAGATCCGGAATGCATGTGTGGATTGATCAATGTGCTTGCATGTGTGCGTGCATGAGTGTGTGTGTGTGTGTGTGCGCGCACGTGTGTACATAGTTGTGTTTCTGTGCGCATGCGCTAACCGACAACATGCACAGGGAGCAATTACATGTCGCATACAAGAATGAATACCGCATTTCCGGAATCTGTCTCCTTCGCTCTGATATCAGCATAAAACCTTAATATCAGTAATTGAACTGGCGTTAGTCTTAAAAAATTGCAACCGCCACTCACTGCTGGATTAAAAGATTATTTAATTTATCATCATAAACGATTTAGTGACTTAATTTTAGTAATATCATTAATTAAATTACCGATATCATTGATTAAAAAAATGATATAATTAATATACTACAGACCAGCAAAACCATTCCGATGGAGGGGTTTCTTGCAAGACCACCCACCCTCATAGTTATCCCCCTCCCCTGCACTGATTATAGTTAAACCCCCTCTTTACACTTATCATAGTTAACCCCCCTCTCTGCAATAATCGTAGTTAACCCCCTCTCCACTAATCATAAGTACCACTGCACTGATCATAGTTAACCTCCCCCCTCCACTGATCGTAGTTAAAAAGTGAATGGTATTAATATTGAGTTGTACTTCGTGGACAATACAAAAAAATATATAATTTGGAGGAGGTTGGGGGGGGGGCTTTTTGCATACCAATTTGTCACAGCGCTGTATAGGGAAGAGAGGTTTCTCTCCAAGGATTCTCTTTCCGGTTCGGGACAAAACATCAGGATTGTTCTTTGCAAGCGCCACTCCCCAAACGGAAGCTTAGCAAGTGTTCTTGTTTCCTTGGAGCGGTCCAGAGTTTCTCATGGGAGCAGAAAATAGCGCGTTTCACGAAGGTTTTAGCACACATTCTGTGGGGGTCTTGTTTGATGTGATGTAACCCCCAGGCTTGTCAAAAGACAAACGCAACAATAATTAACTCTGAAGGTGTGACGTAAATTTTTTTTCTACCCAGAAGTGCCAGCTAAGATTTAGATGGGTTAAAACAGTTCCGTTGCAAAACACGGAAGTGTGACCTCAAAGGGAAATGGGTTCGCTGCTCATACCCTGTTTTTATATAAGAATGGGACCAAAGAGCATGCTTTTCTGTCACGTTTGAAAACAATATCGAGAACAGCGATATCCAGCATTTTAACAAAGGGTTGCAATGAAGAGGGGTGGGGGAGAAAGGGGAGAGGTGGAAGGGGGGAACAGGAGAGGGTTTAAACGAAAAGTTTGGTCAAGTGGACAGATACAAAATGAAAACGATACAAAATGAAAACGATACAAAATGAAATCGACATCTTCATTGTGTAATCCTTTCTGCGATACACAGGTTGTGTAACCTTCTACCTTGAAAATCAAGGTCACGACGGAGATGACGGATCGACATTTTATGCGAGTCCTTGTTGCAAAATGAGACCGAAGTAGCTCCGTCTCTATCGGCTTCCGAAATATACATCAGAACCTTCGGGCAAGACTACCTCGGAATTAAGACCACACAGGAATTAAGACTATCCGGAATTATGGCCACTCCGGAATTAAGGCCACCCTGCAACCAAGAACACCTCGGAATTAAGACCACCCAGGAATTAAGGCCACCCGGAATTAAGGCCACCCTGCAATGAAGACCAGTCCCATAGGTGGCCATATTTCTTGGCTTCTGGTGTAAAGTAAACGTGTAATTTGAGGGTTCAAACAAGCCATCGTCGAAGGCGCAGACCCCAACCGGACACAACGATTCGCCATTTTGGCCAATTTTTACCGATTTGAAAAATAACACGACGTTACACAACTTCAATATATATATACATATAAATATATATATATATATATCAATATATATATATATATATATATATATATATATATATATATATATATATATATATATATATATATATATATATATATATATATATATATATACATTGCGCAAGGTAGCATATGCCTAGGATAAATAGTTTTGGAGAACTCGCGTTTAAACCACCTAAGTCTTACATTAGAGTTACATTGCACAACTTCAGTATATATATTTTCACTGTGCAAGGTTGCATATGCCTAGGATAAATTGTTTCGGAAAACTTGAGTGGAAACAAAACAGCATCCAAAGTATGACACACGGACGGACGGACGGACTAACAGACAGACGGACGGACAGACGGACAAAGGGCAATCCTATAGACCCCACCGGGCTCGCCCTGTTGGGGTTTGATAATAAAGGTTACGATTATGCAAGTCCTCACCCGCAATGGATATCGAAGATGAGATAGAAATCGGAACCGAAAGGTGAAGGTCAGCTACCGCCTAGATGTCCCACTTCCCACCATACTCTACAAACGGTTGTCAAGTTTAGTTTAGTACAGCCCTTCCAGATGGTAAAGTTTTTTTTATTGGTGGGGCGGGGGTGGATTCCGGGCCCCAGTGGAATAGAATATGTATGAAAATCAGAACTTGGAAGGTGAAGGTCAGTTATTTCCCACTTCCCTCCTTTAGTACAGCCCTTCCAGAGGGTAACACATCCAGAAAGCACTCAAAACGCAAAAGGGCACAGATGGAGGGGGAGGGGGGGGGGGGGTTTCTGAGCAAAACCCAACCCAAAATCCCGTCTGGAAACCATTTGTCCAAGTGGTCATTAAAGAAGAACTCTTGGCAGGCAATCTTACTGATAACACAAGTGACGCTAAAGAACTCGTCCCATCGGTTTAGAACGTTCGCATTTAAACAAAATCAAATGGTTCATATTCTGGGGTTTGCGCAATCCATTTTGATCTCTGCCTTGCCTTGGGCTTTACAAGACAGCAGCTGCCGCGAGTGCCACAGTTAATTTAATTAGTTTAAATCAGTATCTTATTTATTGCGTCACTTATTGCAGCAAAACAGTAGCGCCTGTTAAATAAGACATGCATTTGCCTGAGTGATAACAGTATTTTTTTTGGTCACTTATTCGAATTGCATCGTAATTAAGAGCTGCGATAACTCGGTTTTTGTTTTAAAAAAAGTTGGATTCTTTGTTTTAAAGATGAGCCTTTTTATTGCCCACTGACGGAGTTTATACAGCATGCAATTTTCGCGGGACTGAAGGTGTACCATGCAGTTATATTCGGAGTTAAGTTATGTTTCTCCCATGTTGAAAAGGCAATAATAACCCGAATGACTTCACAGGAAGTGGCTAATGATTCCTAATTTCAAGATGTCTAATTTTAAGATAATAGTTTTGCAATTACATGACCAGAAGTAGTTGTCTGACAAACAATCAGAAACAAACTGTTTTGAAACAACAACGAACCATAGTCGAGAGCACAGCCCCCAACTGGGCCGAATTCTGATTACGGAGGACCACTAGATCTTGTGAACGAAAGTTGATCAAAGGCAAGACTTGGATATCATCTATTCTTTCTATAGATAGATTTACAACTTTGACTCCAAAAGGCCAAGTCGTTTAATTGTGTTGTAATGTTTACAAAGAATTGCGTATGTAGTGCAAGAGAATATGTCAGTTTAATTATTCCGATCGAAACCCAAGCGTGGGTTTAAACGGCTAACTCGAGTCTCATATTTGGTGACGATCGGCCAAGTAGTTTATGTGTCATCGTAGTAATAACACATTGCGGATAAAAATCCAAAATCCAGAAAACCAGTCCACAGTGTAATTTTCAGGCGCCTAAACTTTGGTGGCGATCCGTTGTTTTGTTGTTGTTTTGACAAATTTCAAAGGAATTTTGAAAGTCTAATCGATTCCAAAATCAACACCGAAAGTGCACTTGAAATGGTTAAGCCCTGTCTAAACTTTAATGATGATCAGTCAAGTAGTATTTGTAGTATCAGGTTAACATAAAATTGGCAAGAGAATCCAAGATGACGGGCAGTGTGACATTGAAATTGGGTTAAGGTCATGCTAAAGATGACGTGCACCTATCAACTGTGACAAATCACCCATATACCAAATATTACAGAAAACGAATTTCTCAGTTTGGAAGTAACAGTGGGCGATGGACGGACGGACAAACGGAGAACACCCAAACATACAGTTCCTATGCCGGACCAAAAGCCCCGGTTGGAGCAAACAAGCACAAGTTCTCAAAAATAAAGTTTACATTTTAGTCATACAGTGACCTTAAGCAGGGTGCATTTCGCTAAATCTGTTTAATTTGCTTCCGGAAATAAACACAGACGGTCTACCCATCAGGATTCATGTACAGGATCAGAACTAGTCAAATCCTTGCGAACACGTGAAATCTGAAAGATAACCGGTTTTAGCTGGAGTTTTATCAAGTCAATAAATATGTCGATTATCTTATAAGCAAGTTAAAATAATTTATTTCAACTCTTGTTAAGTGTTTTTATAAAGTATGCCTGTCTTAAGATATTGCTCCACTCATCTGCTTAAGGCATGTCTTTGGAAAGCTTTATATATTTGCTGAAACAGTCCAGTACACAACATGCATTTAAATTAGAGCTATAGGAACAAAAATAAACCATTTCTGAATTGTCGAAGCCGTTAAATAATGTGTGTGTTGTTGTTGTTGCTTTTTTTTTCAAATAGTATCGTACATTTTGGATCGCTTTCTATCCAATTCAATTCTTTTTCTGAGCATGCGTTTGGCCGCAGAAAGCTTGGATTCCAGCATGCTTAGTAACGTATCATATCGTCTCTGGGCCCCACCCCATTGTCCTTTCTTGTCGCGCCCGTAAGGAAAATCAGCGGTGTCTTGCTGGGGTTTTCCGGGGAGTCCGCCGCCGTGAAATAGATCCATAAAGCCATTGTGTTCGTTGCCTGGTAACTCAAATCGCGGTCTTTGCCTGGCGAATCCGGTGAATGGGATCCTGGTTTTGTTGCGTGGATTTCCAAAAATGTCCCACAATCCATAATTAGAATATTGACTCAAGGGGTGAAACCTTTCTTTAATAGCTTGCTTCAATGCAGGGAAATACTGCGGTTGATTACCCATGGGATCCTGATAATCCAGAAGCGGAAGGATATTCTCGTAGAGCTTGGAGATAATCTGTTGCTTCTCTGTGTCTTCCAAACTCGACTCGGCGTCATTAAGATTCGGGTCCGTGTTCCAGTCTTCTCCTGCCATCCGTACACGTTTTTGCGCTGTCTCTTCACCTCTGCTGAAATAGTTCAACCTCTCTAAGTGGGATTGGCGTTTAGAAAGGAAAGATTCTAAATCACTCCCCGTGGAAGGGAAAATCCGTTGTGCGCCAACTTTCCCTGCCAGAGCCAATAAGTGCAGGGACACACAGATAAAGGACCACATGTCTTTGCTTCTTGACTTCCTCTCTGTTTTCTGTAAAGGATAAAGTAACACTGTTGAGAGCAATAAAACTAATTGAGTAGAAAAAGTAGGAGACAAAAAGTAAACCCCATCTTGTGACAACAGCCCTATTGGTTTCGCGGGATTGTTTTCCAAAATTTATGTCTGGGTTCTGAGTCGGTTTGGGAATAGGTTCCCAGGCTCACGTGTTTTTAAAAAGCAGGCTGTGTTGCTTTGCTGTGTTGCCTGTGTTGTTAAATCGCGTTGTTGTCCAACAGCCAACCTCTAAGGCGGTTCGGTCTGTTGTATATAACACCTTTTCACTCCGCAGACCCACTTGGCATTCCGCGAAAATAGAACTACTTTTTAAAAATTGTCCATCCGCTTTGTGCTAATAGATCTTATCAGAGGTCAGCTGTTTAAAAAAAAACGGCTCAATCAGTCTTTTCGACACAACTGCTTGCAAACCCTTGCATTATTTTGCTCGTAACTAAAAGAAGTACCTGAACTTCTTATAAACCCGACCAACAGAACACAAGTGTTGTGACTGAACTTACAGTGAAGTTTGACGATAGCCATTTTCGGGTCTTTGGCGGCCAGATGCCATAATGTAGGTTTATTGGGTCCTTCCGTGGGACTTGTCCACGTGGGACTTGTCCTCCGCGGGACTTGTCCGGTTCCCAGGTTTATTACATTGTAGGTAAAATGAATTAAATTTCACAGATGCTTTCCCAACTGCGCACAACTTATGTATTTATTTATATAACATAACTGTAAATATTTCATTTAAGGACTGATTGAGGATATTTTGTAAGCCAGAATATTAAAATCTCGCCATGTTTGGAAATGCCATTCCATTTTTTCTTTATCATAGCTTATGCATTTCTGTATATAATTTGTTTGGTAATGCCAGTCTTTTAATGTTTTTTTGTTGTTGTTGTTGTTGTTGTTGTTGTTGTTGTTGTTGTTGTTGTTGTTGTTGTTGTTGTTGTTGTTTTAATCGTAATAACTGACCAACGTTTTTGCACACGCGACCCAATTACGAGCAAAATAATTTGGAGGAAAATACACGCAACGTATCGGCAGAGGCTTTTTCACTTCGCCTGGGGGCGGGGAGGGGGGAGTAGCGGGGGGCGAAAGGGGCCTCACTCTGCGGTCCCAGGATACAGAGGAACCAAAAGTGCTATTCACAAGAGACGACTCACCGATTCTGACAGGAGAGAGACCCAATCCATGTTTAAGGGAAAATGCCTTTGGGGATGGAAAAACTTGACTTCGCACTACGCGACATAATTGAACTAGACTGAATATTAACCAAACAAATAAAAAAAAAAAACAAGAACAAAAAAACAGGAAGGACTGAAGGAATTCGCTTTGCAACCTGTTTTGTATCCCAAGATTTTGTTCCAAAGTTTCAGATTTATAGCGCCTATGCGCCAACAGCGCATCTACATATGTGTATGCGCCTCGTATTTATGACTGAAGCGCCGGCGGACACGTTGGAAAAATGGCAATATATTTGTGTTTAATTTAGATGAGAAATCACCGTACTCAGCTCTTGAGGTCCTGCCGCTGAGTAAATGAAAGCAGTGATTGCAATTCGCCACCTTTCTGTATCAGCCGCCTTTATCAGGCTGACCTCCGCACAGCACAGACGTACCTGACACCCAACTGCAAAACCGCCGAAATGGCAATATTTTAAATTATTAAAATATTCAAATGCTTTTCTTTCGAAAGTTTTGAATGAATTGCTTTAAAATTTAGTATGAGTGTTTCCAAATGGTTCTTTGAGGAAAAAATGCGATCCTCCAAAAAATTGGCAGAATGGTAGTACATTAACATGTATATTAAAAATGATTATACCAAGCTTATTAAAACGCTTAAGCACACTCAGTTTTGGACCAATCATTGTTAAATTTAATATCAGTCTTCCAGGCTGTTATTTCTATATACGCCAGAAAGTGGTAGAATTTATAAATTTCAGAATGCTGAGGCTTGAAACTCTTAGCCAGATCATTGTATAAAATAACAGTTTTTATTGTGATCTTCCATCATATTTCTCAAAACTATATATTGTGTGTGTGTGTGTGTGTTGGGTGGGAAGGGGGATATTGCCGCTCGGGATATGGGGCACCTCTGAAACAGTGTCATTTCCAGTACCATGCGTTATGTAGAACCCCACCAAAAGGACCACCCCGAAAATCGGATTTCTTTAATTCCGTCCCACTGGTGGTACAATTTCCAGAGTTACACTGTATATTAGCCGATTATTTTAGCTAGGGCAATGTTTTAATTATGTTATTCGCGTTGCTTTTATAGGACGAGTCACCCTCGCATATAATCTGGAAATATCGCCCATTTCCCTCTGCTTTTATGCAAATTTTGTATTGTGAAACTTAAGTGTCACGAAAAGAAAACGCTAATGAGAACATCGTGACTCGCTTTTAACTCCAGTGACATGGTGCCTCCAACGTCTTCAAATGTTTTGTTAACAAATAGATTAAAAAAAAAAAAAACAAAAAAAAAAAAACAAAACAAAACAAAAACAAATAACTTTCCGTAAAAGTTTCTGAGAACTCGAATTGTCACGTGACATGAGTGTCACGTGATTCATTGACAAAAAAATTTACAGTAGCAAAAACTAACGCCAACGCAGCTCGCATAAATTGTGATATCCCACCAAAAAAAATTCCCTGAGATAAGAGTGCACTGAAATATCCAATTAAATTGTATTTCCAGTTTTTTGTTTTTTTTGTTTTTGTTTTTTTTTGTTTACACTTATTCGTTTTTCACTAACCTCACTCAATAATGAATTGCTCATGACTTATATTAAGCCTTTGAAAAGTGAAACACAGTGCGTTTAAATCCATAACTCCGGAACTAAAACCTCTATCATGTTCGTTTTTTGTTTGATTTGCATTATCCCTTGTCCACATCAAATATATCTACATACTATGTTGTAAAAGCGAGCGTTTTTTTTTTTTTTTTGGGGGGGGGGGGAGGGGAGGATGCGGAAACACGAATGTTATGACGTTTTAGGAAACCTTTTCCTTAGTGCAATCCCAAAAGTGGAAAAAAGTAGAATTGACGTTGTTTGGAGTACCGATCACGAAATAATCATTGAGTTGAAGGAACGTGTCTGTTTCTTATATACCTGTGCAATATTGTGCCCGATATAGCGAGGATATGGATATTTGTGTAGCGTAATGACGTAGAAGCGTACTGTCTAGCGTATGGCAACCAGTTGTATATGTATTAAAGCGTGAATACCAAGCTATAAATAGCAACACAATGCACCGAACGAAATCACTACCCCCCAGACATCGAACTCCTTTATGACATGATCAAAAAATCTGAATGCTGTGACGCAATATGCAAATAAATTATTTAAGAAAATTTTCTCTGAACTAATGTTTTATAGAAAATATACAACGGATGAAAATAACACTTGCACTTGAAATGTGAGTTACCCGCATTCTCTGGAATAGCTAAACCCTCTGTGGCCGTATTCACAAAAGTTAACTGTACAGTTAACTGATCCCGTTAACTGCTCTATTGGCAACCAGACCATAAAAAAGTAAGTTAATAAATTTAAACAAGTTAACTATAAATAATATACCTAAAATTGTGTGTATCTCACATCCAGATGAACCGATTTTCGGCATATTAACTGCAAAGTTAACATTTGTGAATACGGGGTTGGAAATGATGTAAAAAAAACTAGATTAACTCATGACCAATTGATTATACAGCCCGCGCTTGGTACGATTAATAAATTTTGCACGCTTTAAACAGAATTCTTTATTTTTGCACTGTGAAAACAAGCTCGACAATGGGGACATAGCTAAACCCGCTTCAGGGTCTGAAACTATGAAAACATGGATATAAATTATTCGTGAAGATTTATCTAAAAAACACTGTCATGGTTTTTTTATATTGATAAGTTAATGAGAATCCAGAATCTTCTAAAAGTGATTGAAATATTAACTGCAAAGTGTAAGCTACTTATAATCGTATGAGAGTTCCGAAATTGGGAGATTTCGTTGTAATATGCCTCCTACTTTTACATCCGCCTTTTAGGACTCAACTCAACAATGAAACATCTCCACTCAGAAATGAATATAACCAAAAAAAAGAGAAGACTCTTTATGACGTGAAGAAAATAGGAAAAGTTGAGATTGTAATTTAACACCATCCATATTACGACTTCCCTGTGGTCGCCCAGATCTGAAGGGATTATCAACAAACATACGTCATAAATCTCAACTTTGGGGTGCGGCATTCCCTTTGCGTTCCAGTAGCGATCGAGTTTATTTAACTGTATTTTAAAAGTTGACAAAAAAAAATAGGAAATTAAATCATGGACATGATTGACCTAAAACGAAATGAAATAAGAGAATTGTATTGCAGTTCTCTGTTAAAGATCCAGACCCCAATGCTAAAACAAAGAAGTGAGATTTCAAAAATATGTGATAAAACAATATTTCTTGTACACAACTACAAATGCATGGAGATCTACAGGGTGAAAGGGAAAGACCCTACAGTGGGTGAATCGGTGCTTTAACGGTGATTTTGAATACAAGACCTCATTCTTTATACAGTGGAGCACTGAAAAAAGGGACCTCTAGTGGGATTTAACTGAAGTGCTATGAATTCCGAGGTGGTCGTATACATAATGGAACGCACGTAGAACAGGATTATTGAAAAGTAGTCCTGTTTTCGGCGCGGTCCCTTTTGTGAGGGGACCCATTATGAGGTTGCCACATGTGTGAGGTGGTCTCATTTATCAGGTGGTCCCATTTGTCAGGGGTTTCATTATAAGGTTGCCACATTTGCAAGGTGGCCCAATTTGTAAGGTGGCCCCATTTGTGAGGTGGTCCCATCCGTGAGTTGATCCCATTTGCAGGGTGCTACCATTTGTGAGATGGTCACATTATGAGGTGGTCCCATTTGTGAGGTGGCCCTATTCACGAGGCGGTCCCGTTAATGAGGTGGTCCCATTTGCGAGTTAATCATATCCCGGGGATTCCTTGTTTTTCAAGTTTTCATTAAATGCATTTTCCCGAACATAAGAGATGTCTCAACTTTCTCATTAAAATTAAACTCGATACAACTGTTGTAAAATAAGACATGCCCGTCATTGAAATAAACAGACGTCCAGTCGAATTGGATATACGCCCCGGGGTGTGGAGGGGGGGCGCAACTTTTTATGAAATGTGTTATCGTGCGCACCCAAAATAAAAAAAAAGGGGGTAATTTTGAGGACAAATGCGGTCCGCGCTGAGTGTCAACTTTCCTTTTAAAAAGGGGTACTTTTCATTAAATACTTCGTGTTTCCCACAAAAAGGGGATTATTTTCGCATTTCACTCCGCTTTAATTAAAAAAGGGGGTGTTATGTCAAAATTAGCACTCCGCGTTTAGAGGTCGTTTAAAGCAGTCGTGTACAAAGTGGTCCCATCTGTGGTAACCGGGTGGTACGCGAGTGCTCCTCCCCCCTCCCCCTCCCCCTCCCCCCGGGGTACGTCCGTTATCTCTTAATCAGATACCATTATAAAGGTTTATAGCAAATGTGAAACATTAATAAGTCATAGTTGCAACTGTATTTTGCGGATAAAAACCCAGGGTGGAAAGAACAAAACTTTTAAAAGGCTTTGTGACCAGCTGCCAGTCTATTTCATGGAATTTGATTATGTGGTTGCGACGCACTTTTAAAGAAATGTTTCATTGTCTTTTAATGATCGAAAAACTCAATGATTTTGAATTCCATGTAGGGAGATATAACCCACTGCATTTCGTGCAGCTTAGGCAACCGGAGCAAAGGTCCCCCTACATCTTGTTTTCTAATTTGTGTCTGATATAAACCCGCTGTCCTTGGATTATCAGAACAGTACTCTATCCAGCTGAATCAGCCGTCACCCCCTTATCTACCCCCCCCCCCCTCCGCCCCCTCTAGGCTCTTAACTACTTCTCCGACATTGCTTTGGATGTTTTTGCATGGTGTTATAAACTATAGCCACTCTGGCTACATTAATATAAACTTTGCAGAAAATCCAGGGAATTGGCATAGTCCTAATTTCGCGAACAAAAAAACATGGTCTCACTCTGTGTTTATAAAAACATGTGTATGAAATAATTTATACAGAACGGTGATCATTACTCACACCGCACCCTCCCACTACGACTATAACAATACTTTTTTTTACAACTTTAAATTCTTACCTTCTCAATTTCTTTGACATTCAGTTCATAGTTCCTGGTAAGCTTCACACTTATTTCTTTTTTACAATTCTCCTAAACATTTCAGTAATTTTTTTTTTAAATTTATTTATAAAGCAATTCTCGGCTGCCTTTTCTCTACTGTGTTTTCTCCTTAGAAATCTCAGGAACTTTTCTTCTTCTTTTTTCAATTGAATGCCTTGGTGAGATTGATTTTTAACACTTCATTCTTGCCTGTCTTCCACGTACAGCGCCAAATAGTTCAGTCTGGAAAAAAATCGCTGCGAATCAACTAATCTCTCTTCAGTAATTAGAATTATGAAACAAAATAATTATCTTTTTTGTTTTCCAATTGGTGAAATTATCCTTGTGAATATCCCCAATTTATTTTTATTGTTTTAGTCGGAATGGGCGTTAGAAGCAGCAGGTGCGCTTGCTTGGGGATTACTGGTCAAATTAGGTTTATCTCTCCACCAGTTTTGCTCGGAGAGGTTTTATTAAAAGTATTAGGGCGTGTGTGACTTGATGGTTGCTGATGTAATGTGGGTGTTGCCAGGACACTTTTAGAATTATTTATAATGTTGTGTGTGTGTTTGTCTTTGAGGGGGGGGGGGGTTGGGGCAGGGCGGGGGTGACTGCCAAGCGACTACAAAAATATACACGTATTTATTAGTTTCAGAAGTATCCAACGAATTCACTTTCAAGATATTTGAAAGAGAGTCCTTGATATGACTGTGTCATTCTTGTTTTACCTGTAATATATTCACATATTAGCAATGCACCGCAGATTATGAAGCCATTTGTTCTGAATATCTTGTCACTCTCATTCCGAAATAGGAATACCTTGCCTCATAATGCATATTTAACTGCATGCATATAAGCATGCAAATAGGCTAGCTTTTTTAAAATTAATAATAACAATAAATAATAATAATAATAATAATAATAATAATAATAATAATAATAATAATAATAATATATCTTAGACAATATCTAAGTGAGACTTGTTACCTAAAGTTGGACCAAAGCATTAACACAGCAGTGTTTTTAAGTGTGAAATGATAATCTTGTCTTTACACATGAAAAAAGGATTCATACTTTTTTTTATTTTACGAAACAAAATCATCTTCCCTAAACACTCGCGTTTTGTTTTCAAAATTTTCCAGTCATCATTTAGCATTTGAAAACATGCTTGGCTTGCTGTTCTTTGGTCTCGTTAAGAAACAAGACAAATCAAATATTTACTTATTTTGAGTTGCACACTAAAATGTGCTGGCCTTCGAAAAATGTTGACCTAAAAGTCAACTTATTCCAGTGTTAACTCAACAGAAGTCAACTTGTGATTTGTATTGAATTTCAAGTGTTACCCCTGCATTGAAAAGGTCATTTTTGTTCGCGTTACAACACCCGGAAACGCCCTTTCGGTACTGAGTAACGAATTTAACTCGATTTTTTTCACTTGAAACGGACAACCTCGTGGAGGCGTGAAACAAACTAACTGATTCACAGGAAAACACGCAATACTTTAGAAACAAAAGATGATGCTCAAAGATTTTACCTAATGTCCCTATCATTATCAACCTTCAAATAAGCAAAAAATGACGCCACTATTTTTTTTTTATAATATATTCACTCTGTCAGAGAATTCAGATTACTAAACCTTGAAATATTATCATTGGTATTTAACATCTAGTTTTGTTTCGAAATGGTTGCAGTTCTATTAAGACATTCTTGACAATTTTGCAACAAAGAAAATCCAACAAATATGGGAAAGAATAAATTTAACAAGAAATGAGTCCGTTGGAACATGCATGCCCCGACCGAACTGCAATATGGTTTGGGAGAATAGAAATTCCTAGAAGTGATAATTAACATATTAGGCCTCCGACATGAAGACTTAATAAAACTCGATATGGGGATTCAAATACAACATTTCAAAGTCCAACAGTGACCTTGAACAACGACGCAAGAATCTCAAAACTCAATCAGCTCTAGAACATTATATACAAAAGGTACAAACCGCGTATGATTGAAATCCAACCAGTGGAGCTTGAAATATGGTGTTCACAAACCACCAGGTATGGGAAAGCCCATGCGAATATTTCGAAGTCCCGAAGTGACCTTGAACAACGGCGCAAGGTCACCAAAACCTATTCAGCTCTGGATCATTATACATAGAAGCTACATGTCAGGTTTGACTGAAATCCGACCAGTGGAACCTGAGATATGGTGTTCACAGTCATAGAATGTCGACGGACGGACTGACGGACGGACGAGTCAAAACCATAATGGCCCTCCTGACTTTAGTCAGGTCGAGGCATAAAAAGACAAGCTTGGTTATTTTGAATTTACGCTCAAACCAGTGATCTATTTTCTTTCCAATATACCACTACCGCGTAAACCAAACCACCTTAGGGACTGATGAAAAGCGGTTTTTAATCCCCTGTTTGGATTTATTTCAAGGTTGGGATTAATTCCGGGTAGGTCATAATCTCATGATGGTACTAACCACGATTCTCGTTCTTCCCGTCTTTTGTTTGTTTTTTTTTTATAGCAAGAATATTCAAAAGCTTGTTTTTACAAATTTATATTCGTTTTTTTTTGAGTTGTAAAACATCCTAAACTCTCGGAGAACTTCTGTCGGCTTTTGATACTCAAATATCCGGTCTTCACCGCCCACCTCACAACTCGGCAAATGTTGACCTATTTGTTTTTAACTTTCTATTGTCCAGTTATGGCAAGATCGCAGATCAACTTGTGGGGAGTTTCTCTTCAAACACTAAGATACTTATTTCAAAATTTACTTGTAGCTATTTTGTGCCCCCCTCTCCCCCTCCCCCTGCCGCCCCCGCCAGCCTCCCTCCCCCCACCCCGACGGGAAACACCCCACGTGTCTGGAGTCGAATTCAACAAACTACATGTACGCCTCGTTATAAAGTGTATTACCAGACATTTCTATCATGACTGGGTTTCATCAGAAGCCTTGATGGAGTAATTAACAGGGACTGGTGGTTCTTCTGTGTAGGAACAGCATCCAGTCCATAACGTAATAATGGAACCACGCAAATCCACACTGAAGCCAATTGTAAAAAGTAAATATTGCGTATAAAAATGGTGTCTGCCGTCAACCATAATCTGATAATCCTCTAATGGGGGTAAATAGAGTTAAGAACAATGTGAGGTCGTATTTAATTCCTGCCAAAGCTTTCAGAAACACGTGTGCCCTCTCCGCTTTTTTGTGTCCCAGCTGTGTATGAGACAATGGCCCGGATGAAGACAATAACTTGACACATCATTGCACAGGCGTTTGTCCGCCACGATGCTGTTACCGCATAAAAAAAAACATGCGTGAAAATCCGCGCCACTCTTTGGCTTCGACATTTATTGCGATCAATTGTTATTCTGCACTGTGATAACGAATAGGAATATATATATATATATATATATATATATATATATATATATATATATATATATATATATATATATATATATAAATTAGAAATTTCCACTTATATTTGAAAGAGGAAGCTTTTAAATCGACTTTTAAATCCCTGTAGTCTAGTTTTTGCAGGAGTTAACCACAGGCCCAGAGAGAAAAATCTCATCACCAAATCATCAAATCAAGCGGAACCATTCTCCCAATATTTTTCACGACTATGAGCTATCCTTCATATTGTCTTTTTTGGCATAGTAATCGATAATGTTCATTGTATAAAAAAGTGACGTGTTACTGGCTAACTGGGCTTGAGTAAAACACGCCAGCTGGGACAGTGTCCCCTGCCGACCTTGTTTCTTGCGTGATGTGTTGCAGTGTGACAGCCCGAGACGTCTGATGCGCAAGACATCTCCTAAACTCGTTACGCCATAGACAGACCCTTTGAAGGAGAGGGATAAAATCCTTATAAGCTGTTAGGGTCATTGTCATCACCCGACCATACAGCAAGGGTGAACAGGATTAGGGATGGGCTTAAAATGCGCCTTTTTTTCGATAAAATAAAACAAGGTTTTAGAGGTGGAAAAGCACCTTTAAATGGACTTGTTTAACTAAAACTCTGGTTCACAGGGACCAAGGGGTCTTCAGTCTCACCTAGAAAACGGAAGACTCGAAGCCAACGAGTGGCATTGAATTTTCACGTGTTTTTTTAATGCACCAACAACCTCGTTCAATTCAATATTTGAGTACCATGGCGAAGCACAACATTGCAAAAATGTTTCGATCTACGAGTCATTTTCGATTCATTTTTAACTAAGCACAGGGGTCGTGCACTTGGATTCCAAAATAGACACACTTCACCCCGGAGTGCCAGGTTCCGGATGAAAGTCCACGCTTTGAATAGACATGGATCGAAGGAGGGTCTGTTTGCCCCAAATCAATTAAATACTGACGCAATGAATTGAAAACCATTGCAGAGTGGTTAATAAGGACTAAGTCTATTTAGGTTTTTGTTTATGTGATAAATACGCACATCGAAAACGTCAATGCCCAACAAAGACTGGTGGTGCAATTCGCATGTTCCTTCTGTCGAAACGGTAACGTAGTTACGGAGCAGTATATGCTAAATATATTTACAATAAAATCCCGCAGTGACCTTGAACAACGATTCCAGATCACCAAAACCTAATCAGCTTTAGATTATTATAATAAAAGCTGCAAACAAGGTTTAATTGAAATCCGACTAGTGGAACTTGAGATATGGTGTTCACAATCATAGCGTTGCATACAGAATGACACGCGGACGGACTAGTCATAAAATAACGCCCCATCTAACCTTAGTCAGTTCTGAGCACAAAAACTGGCCAAAATTTTGAGAGGCTCGAAAGCTAGAAGTATCTGCAGGAGCACGAATGCCCTCGCTTGTGGAAATAGGTCAAGTGTATATCATGCCGAGAAAAACGTAACAACACATATATTACTGAAATGTACATTCTTCCACTGTTACTAAACTGAACGGAGAAAACTTAATTGCAAAGAGACGCGGGGAAAGTACTCCGTACTGGAGTCAACAGAAAATACTTTGACCTGTTTTCAAAATGTAGGGCCGGTGATTGCTTACGGAACGATGGACAGACGGAACGATGGAGAGACGGAAGGGCGGATGGACGGATGGACGGGAGGGCGGAGGGGCGGATGGACGGAAGGGCGGATGGACGGATGGACGGGAGGGCGGAGGGGCGGATGGACGGAAGGGCGGATGGACGGGAGGGCGGAGGGGCGGATGGACGGAAGGGCGGATGGACGGGAGGGCGGAGGGGCGGATGGACGAATGGATGGAGCTTGGATGGACGGAAGGGCGGATGGACGGGAGGGCGGAGGGGCGGATGGACGTAAGGGCGGATGGACGGGAGGGCGAATGGACGGAAGGGCAGACAGACGGAAGGGCGAATGAATGGAAGGATGGACAGACGGAAGGGCGGATGGACGGAGGGTGGATGGACGGAAAGGCGGATGGACGGAAGGGCGGATGGACGGGAGGGCGGAGGGGCGGAAGGGCAGACGGACGGAAGGGCGAATGGATGGAAGGATGGACAGACGGAAGGGCGGATGGACGGATGGACGGGAGGGCGGAGGGGCGGATGGACGGAAGGGCGGATGGACGGGAGGGCGGAGGGGCGGATGGACGGAAGGGCGGATGGACGGAAGGGCAGATGGACGGAAGGGCGAATGGATGGAAGGATGGGCAGACGGAAGGGCGGATGGACTTAAGGGCGGATGGACGGGACGGCGAAGGGACGGAAGGGCGGATGGACGGGAGGGCGGAGGGACGGAAGGGCACACGGACAGAAGGGCGGATGGACGGAAGGATGGATAGACAGAAGGGCGGATAGACAGGCGCGACGATAGTAATGGCCCTTAATTTTGGATGAGGGCTAAATGAATTAAATATCAACTCCAGAAGATGCTGGTGATTATAATAGCATTAACAGTTTGTTTGTTAACGGTAAAGAACAATGCTAGAATCAGAATGGAACAAGCTTCCGACAATATCCGAAACTGTGACAATTTATTCAATTTTAAAATTGCTCAAAACTTATTTGTTTATGTTAGCTTATGGATGTTATATTATATTTTAGAAATTTGTACTATTTTATAGTATATTTAACTTTATTTTAATTTTACATTGTAAAGCGCTTAATGAATAAGCGCTATATAAAACAATGTTATAATAATAATAGTAATAATAATCTAAAGCTCAATGCCTTGTAGTGACCCCTCAAACTTCTCGATCAGAATCACTCCGAGAGGGCATTCACATCTATGCATAGTTTTGCGGAAACATCGTTCATATGCTTTGTCAATGTTAAAAGAGAAAATTAAAAATATTAATAACGACATTAAATGACCTCTCAAGATCACAAAAAAGAACATCCATATGAACACCCGGTTCACTGAGTTAATCAAAATCGCTGACGCACAGGCAGAACCTTATAGACAGGACGCACAAGAACCAACCTGGAAGGTAAATATTCCAAATCCTTCAGTGACCCTGGATGACCACTCAAGGTCATGAAACAATCTCTGAATGACCACTCAAGGTCATGAAACAATCTCTGAATGACCACTCAAGGCCATGAAACATTCTCTGAATGGTCACTCAAGGTCATGAAACACTCTCTAAATGACCACTCAAGGTCATGAAACAATCTCTGAATGACCACTCAAGGTCATGAGTCAATCTCTGAATGACCACTCAAGGTCATGAAACACCCTTTTAATGACCCCTCAAGGTAATGAAACAATCTAATTAGTCGGAGAGCCTCTCGTCCAACACTTTTGCAAACAGAGAAAACGAGTTCAAATTAATTTCAGCTACTTCTGTACATTTTTGTTTTTATATATCATTTTATATATCTCCATTTCACACCTGTTTCTCCTAACTGAAGTCTTATTTGATTATTTTTGTCATTTGCCAAAATATTACACTGCCGAACGGTCTTTGGACAACTCGGTCCATCACAAAGACGACTCGACCTATATTTTGGACAACTCGGTCCATTCGTGAAAGACGACTCGGCCCAAAACATATTTATCGAAAATTTTCTCCAAATATGTGAGTTTTTGGAGTACCTTTTGTGGGACAAGTGTCATTATTTTGTCCATTGTCGATTACGCATGTGTTAGGAGGACAAACCACTTCTAATTGTGAATGACAGTATGAGAAAAACACACAGAAAAACAAAATTTTTACCACGGGTTTGGACAAGTCGGCACCTGAGTGGGCGCCAAACATGGTCGGTATTTTTTGGACAAGTCAGCACGACTTTCAATGGCCAAGTCGGCAACACGCTTTCAAAGTCGGCCCCCAATATTAAAATATTTTTACACACCATTTTAATTGTGAAAAAAATCGTAAGATTCCCAGCACCGATTTTAAAATCTCAACACCGAAAATCACAGTGCTATCAAGCAGCTCTTACTGTTGACAATAACAGAATTATTTAGAAACAATTTATTTAAAAAAAAAATTAAACTTATGTACTCTATGATTTTAAGATCAAAGATGTTTTGCTCATAACGATGCCAGAGTTCTTTTAACACTTTTATATGCTCTGTGATTGTCAGATCACAGGTTTGATTGCACATCAAGGAACCTCAGGTGCTACCTTTGAGTGAAATGAATAGCAATTATTGCTCTGAACAATTAATTGCATTTAAACTATAACACTGGTGAGTAAAATCAATTGCAAATCGCTCACTAAATTCAGTTATTTTGGTTAAGAGTGTTGGCAATTAATTGTAATCTCTAGCAGGATACGTGAACACGTGAACAACATTATTTTAATTGCAATTACTGCAGTTTTTAAGACCCAAGTGTACAGAGTGAAACAATTTAAAGAACCAAGTGTGAAATGTGTTGAAGTGCCAGTTTTGGTGTGTAAAATCACCCATTATCACTATAACACATTAAATGCATGGCGAGTAATATTTGTATCCGCATCATAAACCGTAAAATGGTGTGTTAAATGGGTATTGTAATATCTGCTATTTGTGATATTCAGACTGCTTTAAGTGACCTGATTGTGAAAGATAATGCTGATCATAACAAATGCAATTGGAGGCAGCAGAAATTGCAGTCAGAGTCAATAACACCCGAGTATTCATTAGTTGCAATCATCTCTGTTATCGTGAAAAGCAATACATATCATAAGAAATATCTCCCGTCTTTCATGGTTTGATTAAACCGTATGAAAATTATAACTTTGTCATAAAAGGGCTGCTAGTTATAATCAAAATCAACTAGAGCTTCAGTAAGGCAGGATCCCCCGTGTAACACAAAATGTCATTGGATGTTAGTAAATTCATTAAAATTCAAAACCCTGCATTCCCTAACAATTTCTGGTCCATTTAAAAAGGAAGGCAACGTTGCACACCTTCAATATACGCATTAAGTACATACACAACGAAAAAGTGCTAGCACGAACAGTTCTAGAGTTACGGCCAGGACAAAAAGTCGCATTTTTGTCCATTCGAACTAAATTTTCACATATTTTCAAAATACTCTCATGATGACAACTTTTCATCAAATCGAACGTAACTACAACATTGCACACCTTCAACTGTATGCAAAACCAAAAAGCATTAGCATGAACCGTTCTGAGGTTCCGGTTTGGGCAAAAAGTCACATCTTTGTAAATTCGAGCTAAATTCTTATCTATTTTCAAAATGCTGTTATTTTGACAATTTTCATCCAATCGAACGAATCTACAAAGTTGCACATCTTCAAAATACGTACTAATCGCACGCAAAATTAAAAATTATTAGCGCGAATACTTTTAGAGTTACGGCCTGAACAAAGTCATATCTTTGTACACCCCAACTAAATTTTTACTTATTTTCAAAATACTGTCATTTTGACAACTTTTCATCAAACCGAACAAAACTACAACACTTCACACCTTCAATATACGCATAAAGCATACAAAACTAACAAATTATCAGTGAAACTGATGATTGTCCTCCGCCACGAACTATGGTCGAATCGAAAAATAATGCGACGTCGCACAACTTCAATATATATTTTCACTGTAGCAACAATCAAAAGTCAGGGTTAAATACCGGCTGAGATATCGCGTGCACAAAGTTGCACTGTAGGCAACGGAAATGCTAAAACATTGCCTATTTCCAACAAGTCACCATTTCGTAATTTTTTGGTCGAATCGAAAAATAATGCGACGTCGCACGACTTCAAAATATATATTTTCACTGTAGCAGCAATCAAAAGCCAGGGTTGAATAGCGGCTGAGATTTCGCAGGCATAAATTTGTGCTTCCGATGTCTCCAGACAGACAGACAGACGGATGGACGGACGGACCGAATACTATAGTACCCCGCTCCGCGCTACGCGGCGGCGGGGGACTAAAAAACATTAGCATGAACCGTTATGGAGTTGCGGCCTGGACAAGAAGTCGCATCTTTGTAAATTCGAACTAAATTTTTATCTATTTTCAAAGAATTGTCATTTTGAAAATCCCAACTAAATTTTTACTTTTTTCCAAACACTGTCATTTTGACATCTTTTCATCAAACCGAACGAAACTGCAACGTTGCACGCCTTCAATATACGTATTAACCGTATGCAAACCAAAAATCATTAGCATGAACCGTTTTACAGTTGCGGCCTGGACAAAAAGTCACATCTTTGTAAATTCCAACTAAATTTTTATCTATTTATAAAAATAATAATATTTTATCTATTTCTTTTCAAATCGAACAAAACTACAACATTGCACACCTTCAATATACGTATTAACAGCACGAAAAAGCATTAGCATGAATAGTTTTCCAGTAACCGTCTGGACAAAAGATAGTACACTAGAGCGGATGAACGGAGGGACAGACAAGCTGAAAACTATATCTCTCTGTTACATGGGGGATAATAATAAAAATTCGAAAAGTAAATGGTAAAAATGGTAAAAAAATTAACCGAGTCTTTCACAAATGGGCCGAGTCAATGAAAGTGGACCTAGTCGTCCAAAAAAGTATCGGCCGAGCTGTCCAAATACGACCGAGTTGGTAGTGGGCCAAGTTGTCCAAACCCCTACCGATCATCTCAATATAAATACATTTTCACTGTATAAAATTTTAAACCGTATGAAACGCCATTCCCACATTTATTAGGGGATTATTAATAGCAAGAATTACTTCATGATCTCAAAAATAAATTTTTGATCTGTTGATCTGATCTGATCTGATTTGTTGATCTATTTTTTATTTTTGCAATCAATAATTATATTTTTGATATCTCTAAATGTATTCTAGATCTCAAAAAATATTTCTTGATATCAAAAATATTTAGAGATATCAAGAAGTATTTATTGAAACCAAAAATAAATTAAGGATCTTTAAAATTTATTTTTAGAGATCAAAAATTCAATTCTTGATAGAAAAAAAATGAAATATTTGATAACAACATCTCAATTTTGAGCTCAATCAATTATGTTCCTTTTACTGATATCAGGAATTTATTCCAGATATAATTATTTCAGAATGAGACTTTTAACTTTATATTTTGCATTAAAATAATGTTTGGTAGGGGAAGACACCAGAGGGGGCAACAAAGGAAGACAACAGAGCAAGGCAACAGAGCAAGGAAACAGAGGGAGACAACAGAGGGTGCCAACAAAGGGAGACAATATAGAGAAGCAACAGTTCGAGGGAATAGAGGGTAAGTTACCTATCCCCAAGCATTTAGAAAAATGCCTGACATAAACACACACATATACCCTAACACACTCATGCACACACCCTCACACACAAACATAATACACACACGCTCAAACACGTACATGCACACACACACACACACACATACATACACAGACACATACACACATATACACACATGCACATACGTACACACACACCTGCACTCATACCACACACACACACACATTCACAAAATACACATACAAACACAAACATACACACACAAACTCACACGGAAGACGGATAAAATTAGTGGATTAACCCTGACATAGTCAACTGGCCACAAACAAAACCCCTGCCACAAAAAGTTCGCATGGATATGCATTTCACTTCTATATACAACAACTGTCTTTTTCCACGCAACCTTCAGTGCAACCTGAAGCTCCCAGTCAGCTGACGCAAAGAGAACACAATACCTCCATTGTTGCGGTATGACGATAAGAAGTTTTGACGGCAATTTGAACAAAAAAAACGCGACGCTGGAGACAGGGCGAGGCGGGGCGAGGGTAATTGACCAATATCACACAGTAAGGCCTCTCAGTAGCACGTTGACCTACACGAGGTCTTAGTCTGAAGATTAAGCAACAGGTAAAACACATGAACTACTCAAAAACTAGTAGAGCCACAGAGAGGCACGATACCCCGTGTAGCGAGGGTGGCCTGTGAGATCGGTGCTAAGGTCGGCTTGCAAAGTGTCATACTGATACCACTTGTAAGCGTTTTTCACCATTCTAACAGTTTTACAGTTTTGAATTCGACAAAAGCCACGTTTTTAATGATTATAACAAGAATGCCCAGGGACACTGTGGCCAGCCGAGATCTAGTGAATCTATAAGCTTGTATGGTTGCCAGAAAGTGGTAGTCATTGTACAAGTTTGTCCAAAGACGAAGTCCAAGATTGCGAAAAGCGATAAGACCAATTCTAGCATGCATGAGCAAAGGAATTTCCTGAAAAAATTGGGCTTCAAAAGATGAGCTGGCAAAGAGCTAGCTAAATAATTTAGCAACGGACTCGAACATAGACCGATAAATACATCCAGAATTATTTCAAGGAGCAGAAACGACCGGTGAATGGTGATATGACCAAATACATGTGATTAACGTTTACCTTTTGACAAGAAGAAAACGCCGCGTCTAAAACATTATTACTAAAGTTTTAATGTTTTAGTGTGTATTATTTTGCGGGGTTTGCATTTTGGACAGTGAGCATGTTTATTTAGCCTGTGTTGATGTGCAGTTCGCAAACCGAACCAGTGCGCATGTTTATTTAACATGCGTTGCGGTTCTTATTTTGGACGAATGCGCATGTTTATTTAACTTGCATTGATGCGCGGATCGCATTTCGGACCAATGTACATGTTTGTTTGGCTTGTGTTGATGCAAGTTTCACTTTTCGGACCAGTGCGCATGTTTATTTTATTTGCGTTGATGTACGGTTCTTATTTTAGACCAGTGCGCATATTTATATAACTTGCGTCGATGCGCGGTTCGTATTTTGGACTAATGCGCATGTTTATTCAACTTCAGTTGATGAGCGGTTCGCAATTCGGACCGGTGCCCATATTTATTTAGCTTGCGTTGATGCGCGATTCACATTTCGGTCCACTGCACATGCTTATTTAACTTAGGTTGATGCACGTTTCTTATTTCAGACCAGCGCGCATGTTTATTTAACTTGCGTTGATACGCGGTTGGCATTTCGGACCACTGTGCATGTTTATTTAACTTGCATTGATGCGTGGTTCACATTTCGAACCAATGGGAACGTTTATTAAGTTTCCTATTTTTGGCGGATCGCAAAAAAAGTAATTTTTCAAGAGAGGCCTACCTAGAAAACATTCGTACAAAATTTGAGAGGAAGCCAACCAAAAACTGAAGGACAAGAAGCATTGTAAGTGAAAGCTTACACGCGTACACACGTACATACGGACGACGGATGCGTCTCCATTGATGTGATAAGACGAGCCCGACGTAGTCAGCTGGTCTAAAAACTGACTGTTTTATAAGCAAAAGAAAAGACCATCTAGTCACGGTGCCGTTAGAGTAACGACATGGACTGGCACTGCGATTCTATCAAAACACGGCACACACTTGTGACCAAGTGAACAAGACGTCACGTGACAGTGTGCACGTGATGTCAGAGTAACGAGACATGGACTGGCACTGCGATTCTCTCAAAATACGGCGGGCAGTTGGTGACCAAGTGAACAAGACGTCACGTGA
This sequence comes from Protula sp. h YS-2021, assembly GCA_949752745.1. Taxonomy (NCBI): domain Eukaryota; kingdom Metazoa; phylum Annelida; class Polychaeta; order Sabellida; family Serpulidae; genus Protula; species Protula sp. h YS-2021. The sequence goes on along the minus strand of OX457030.1, from coordinate 39,799,573 downwards.
CAGTGTGCACGTGATGTCAGAGCAACGAGACACGGAGTGGCACTGCGATTCTATAAAAACACGGCGCACACTTGGTGACCAAGTGAACAAGACTATATAGTGACAGCACGAGGGGCCGTCAGAGTAACAAAATACGAACTGGCACATGCGCCTCTGGGTGAGGTTCAGGGTTGGGGATGGAAGAGGGGTGCCGTTTCATAGAGTAAACAGCAAAGCAGTTTTATAAAAAGGTTTCGAACTGGGAAAAAGTTTCTTACAAAGGTTTTGGAAATCAGAAAAACCCAGCACTTGTCTACAAAGGAAAAGGGAACAGATCGGGCTGAAAAGTTTTCAAAATTCTACTCGAAGAGAGAAAATGATTTAAAAAATATTACTTTTTAGCCAAGTATTTAATAATTTCGCCTTCGCCTGGCCGTGGGAAGGAATGTACAGCATCTATCCAAGCCATGTTTAGTCCAGCGACATTTAACAAACATTGGCATCTCTTTCAGTCGAAAATTTTAACTGTAGCTAAGTTGTTTTGTTTAATTGGTTAAAAAGTAGAAAAGTTGTTTTCCGAAGTCCACAACAACTGATCTAGTGAGAGCTAAGTTAAGACAGCACGTAGGATTAAAAGAATTTACCTTTCAGAGCAGTAAATTTTGCGAACTTTTTTTGTAGTTGGATCTTGAATGGACTACTGCAAAGTACAGGGATTACCACCTCTGTAACTCCGACAGATCAGACAGTCATTGGCATTAGAAGGAATTAAGGGGATTATCCGTTTTTTGAGAGTCACAAATGCTCCTAATTGCTGTGTGTCGATGGACTTAGAATCAACTCCGGGGATGTTGTCATGTAAATATATTGAAATGGACTTTTGAAATCTCCGGTTTCCTGCTTTAAAAGTCCTTAAAATACTAATTATTTCTTGTTATATAACATATCAATGCGGTTTATTTATGAACTCGAAAAATAACACAAAAATTGAGAAAATGGGTCAATAATTTAGTTCTGCCCAGAATTTCACACAATTAGAAATTTCGGCTAAATGTCGCTATGCTAACTGCCGTTCGGCTAAATGTCGGGATATCGTTGGAATATGCGAGAGGCTTGTATTTGTCGATAAAAAATCAGGTTTTTGCTCCGCATTTTTATCATGAAAATGAAAATGCATCCTGTGTTCTGGATTCGATTCTAACTTAAAACAGTGTACAGACGAAACTTTACCAGTTCTAACTCATTTTGCAAATTTGTCAAAATTTTACCTATTTTAACCCATATTGTAAATTTGTTAAAGTTCTCAAAGTTCAACCGATCTAAAGGCGGCTGTTGTGAAACCGTTGTTGAAAAAGATCTCGTTAAATCAAGAATAGTTAAAAAATGACCGACCCGTTTCTATTTCGCCATTTTCGTAAAAGTAATAGCGGTAAAATTACAGGAACATCTTGATAGGAACAATCTGTGAACCCATGCAGTCCGCATATCGCCGTTTCCATTCTACTGAGACATCCCTTTTAAAAATTCATTCATGATGAGCTCCTTTGCTTTCTGGACAGTAAAAATATTAAACTGTAATCCTTTTAGACCTATCAGCTGCTTTTGATACCATTTCTCACAAAATTTTGCTCAACAGATTACAACATAGGCATCAGAGATGCAGAGCCCTCAACCAATAGCGGTCATATCACTATGGTCCAGTAACTCTTTTGAAATACCGCCCGGACAAAAACATTTTTGTAATATCGCCCGGACAACAAAAAAGTTTAAAGTATAACGAACGGACAGACGGACGAACACAGGACAAACTGAACCCCCCGCTGTACATCTACACTATACACATACTTCATTCCTGTAAGGTTTGGTGAAGATCCGATGAATACTTTTTGAGATATCGCCCGGACAAGAAAAAAGTTTAAAGTGAGACGGATGGACGGATAGACGAACAAGGGAAAAAATAAACCCCCGTCGCACATCTACACTATACATACTTTCTTCCTGTAAGGTTTTGTAAACGTCCGATAAACAGTTTTTGAGATATCGCCGGGACAAAACAAACTTTACCAACGGACGGACCGATAGCAATAGCCTTCAGCCAATATTGGCCGAGGGCTAAAAATCGATATGGGTTTGCTGGGTCAGCCTTACGATGGTTTTGAATCCTACTTGTCAAATAGGTGTCAATTCGTTAAGGTTTCTGACTCATCTAGTCCCAGAAATCTCCCGTTTAGTTTACCCCAGGGGAATTTGTTTGCTTGTTTGCTTGTTTGTTTGTTTGGTGTTTAACGTCCCGTTCACCAACTGGAATGGGTACATTTGGACGCACTTGCTAAAGAAACAAGTTGGAGAACATAAGGAAGAATTAAAAAGTAGTAAAAGAAGAGATAGAAAAAAAAACGAAGAAAAAAACGATTAGCCTTCTCTTCCGCCATGCACGGAACAGAACGTAGTGAGTGTATTCTTAAGATTCGCCCCCCCCCCACAGGGAGAACCCCAGGGAAGTATTCTCGGGCCTATTCTTATTTCTTTGTACACTGCAATCCTATGAGACATTGCCAGATCACATCAATTAAAACAAGCCATCGCCGAAGGCGCAGACCCCAACCGGACGCAACAAGTCGCCGTTTTACCGATTTGAAAAATAACACGACTTCGCACAACTTCATTATATATATTTTCACTGTGCAAGGTTGCATATGCCTAGGGTAAATAGTTTTGGAGAACTCGCGTGGAAACCACCTAAGTCTTACATTAGAGTTATCTAATAAATTGGCAGGTTTTGACAAGTCGCCATTTTGGCAATTTTTTTCCGATTTGAAAAATAACACGACGTTGTACAACTTCAATATATATATTTTCACGTTGCAAGGTAGCATATGCCTAGGATAAATAGTTTCGGAGAACTCGCGTGGAAAGCACCCACATCTTACATTGCAGTTTTCTCAAGAGATCACCATTTTTAACAAGTCGCTATTTTGGCAATTTTTGACAAGTCACTATTTTTAAAATAATAGCACGACGTTGCACAACTTCAGTATATATATATTTGCTGTGCAAGGTTACATATGCCTAGGATAAATAGTTTCGGAGAACTTGTGTGGAAACAAAACAGCATGCAAAGTGTGACACAAGGACGGACAGACGGATGAACAGACGTACGGATGGACAGAGGGCAATTCTATAGACCCTCTGGGCTCGCCCGGTTGGAGTCTAAAAATCACTTTTACGGTGGTGATTCACAACTAGAGGAGTGCTTTTCAGACTATAGGGAATGGGTGGTTTCTAACAATTTAAAAATCAACGAAGATAAAACAGAAGTGTTGTGGTAATTGGTTCAAAATATAATCTTTAGAAAATGTGTCGTTTAAGAATACATAGGGTGACCAAGTTGTTGCCTTTTCTGAAAAAGCGTGTAACCTAGGCATAATTTGTTACCCAAAAATGTTCAATATATATATGTTTTACTTAAAAGCAATATCTAAGATTAGACGGTTTTTAACATTAGAAGCCACCCAATCTCTCGTACAGGCCTTTGTTTTGTCTCGTCTAGACTATTGCAATGCGCTCTTATATGGCATTTCTAAACGTAATATTAATAGATTTCAACAGGTTCAAAATGTCGCCGCTAAACTGGTTTTGAAGTCTTCAAAATGTTCTCATGTAACTCTTCTTTTGAAACAATTGCATTTGCTGCCGGTTGCATACCGAATAGATTTAAAATTTTAGTTCATGTATTTAATGCTTTAAGGGGTAAAAGCCTACCCTAAATAAAAGATATTTTGACAATGTATATACCATCTCAGCTTAAGAACTCAGTCGCGATTTCTTCTTGTAGAAAACAAGGTAAATAATAAATACGGTAGTCGTGCTTTTGCCAGACTTGTTTAATGTATTAACCGAGAATCTAAAAACGTTATCATCACTGCCTCAGTTTAAGAAAGGTTTAAAAACTTACATGTTTAAGCGTGCGTTTGATGATGTGTAATCTGGTCATGTTATTTTATTGTGTTGTTTATTCTAGTCACTTTTAATGATCTTTTAATAATAATAATTGCCAAGTGTTAATTAAACGACGCACATCTGAACCACATATATTTTCACTGTGTGATGTCTCAACATGCTTGGCCTTTTTGTTTGTGTGTGTGCAAAGTTTCTGAATACTGGATATATATAAATTAGAGTACTTGTCTGGACACAATCAAAAGTCTGGATTAACAAATAGGAAAATTTTACCAATTTTTACCAACTGCCGATCCGTCAAATTTAATATTATTATTATTATTATTATTATTATTATTATTATTATTAGTAGTAGTAGTAGTAGTAGTAGTAGTAGTAGTAGTACTAGTAGTAGTACTAGTAGTAGTAGTAGCAGTAGTAGTAGTTTTTTATCTGAGCTGTAATGACTATGCAATGTTACTTTGCTATCGTTAAAAATATTAATTTTTCATCCTTTAATCAAAATATATTATCTCAAAAGAATAAATCGGCACATTTTATGTCGACTTATTAGTTTGTATAGAAGAACCTTGATGATTAAGGAAAACAAAAGTCTCTATCAACGTTAATACAATTCTATTAGTATTCTAGCAATATTCTAGTTTCTGACTCGAATAAAATTTGCCCATAGCATTACACTCATTTTAGAAACTAAAATTTTGTCGAGCTTTTGCCGTTGGCATATATTTATACACATATGTTTGTGTTGCAGGGCAAAAGTAAAATCAGAGAGACTACAATCTCCCTAATTTCAACCAGGGCAAAAGTGAAATGACTTGTAATGCAGGCATTTCACTTTTACCCTGGTTCATATCTGGGAGATTGCTTTCTTCCTGCTTTTGATCGCCAATCGTTTCACTTTTACCCTAAATTCTTAATTTGTTTGTCTCTTAAAGCAGAGCTGTCGAACACTTGAAACTGGTCAGAAGGACTCAAACTTGTCAATTTTACAAGAACTCGAGCCACCACAGTGGTATGGTATTAAGGGCGCCCCGTTAAAAGCCTTCTTTGGATCCGAAGCAAAACTTGCTCTAACATCGTCTAGTCTACTCCAAAAAGTGCTGCTAAGAATGCAGAGCGAAGATGATCTAAATGCAGCACTGGTTTCAAGTATTCTCGAACCTCAAACGTTGACCGCCCCGACGCCAACGGGCAAAGATCGCCAACCACTCGACGAACCACCAGCGAAGTTCACACAACGACCCATGTGGCCCCGACAAGACCCGCCGATGAGCAAAGAACCAGTGCCATCTACCAATGCTAGGGTGAACAAGCCATCATCGAGAGCACAGCCCCCAGCCGGAAACGGCGATGATTCGGTTTGAAATTAATGTATGATCCGACTGTGACACTGTGAGTAGTATAAAACTACTTGTTACAGCTCAGCCTGACGGGGACTCCGGTCGGGACGGCAACTGAGATCAAAGGTTTTAGTACTGTCTAAAATACATCCAAACACTAAGTCCATCGTCACGGCTTTTCTTATTCTTAAAGCATTGCCTTTCGAGTGGCAAAGTATGAAGAACGTGTCTGTGAGCAACATCACACTTACGTAATACGCAACCGCAGTTACCACGCTTCGGCAGCATTCAGAATTCAGTTTGTATCACCGTGACTTTGACCTTTAACCCAAGGTCACCCCAACCTAATCAGGTTGTGAGACCTTTCACATACAAGTTACAGAGAAATTTTCGTTGAAATCCATCCAGCCGACCTTGAGATGGTGTCCATAAGGAACAGATGTGCAAAATTCCAAAGTCTCACAATGACCTTGACCTTTCACCCAAGGTCACCCCAACCTTATCAGATTGCGACATCTTTTACATACAACTTACAGGCAAATTTTGGTGGAAATCCGTATAGCCGACCTTAAGATATGGTGTCCAAAAGCCACAGATGTGTTAAATTTCAAAGTCTCACAGTGACCTTCACCTTTGACCCAAGGTCACTCAAAGGGAACCAGGTCACGATCCTTCTACAGACAAGCCACATACGAACTTTGGTTGAAATTCGTCCAACTGAATTTGAGATATCCTGTAGACAAGAAAAGCTTTACACACTTTACAATCAAGCTAAAACATTTCAAAAATTCGTAAAAAAATCAATTTTTAACTAACCGCCAAAAAAAGTAGGGTGCATCAAGCTACGATCATGGGGGTGAGTCCTGTAAACTATCAGACCAAATGGCCTACACATCTAAGAGGAATGAGTGGTAACGGACGGACGGACGGACGGACAGAAGCACAGCCAGACGGACAGAGCCCAATCCATAATCCCCCCTCCTCCGACACATAAAGCAACGGTTGGGGCTAAAGATCTATTGCAGAAAAAAACGTAAACTTATTTCGGAAGCCCAGCCTAACCAAGCTGAAAGAAATGGTGAAAGATCTCGCTCCAGTATTTTATCTGGTGAACTTGGTGACAATATTACGACACCTGTCCCTCTGGTGGATAGAGGACGTAGCGACATTTTTGCTGTCGTAACGGACTGAAATGAAAACGACATGCACACCACTGCGGTACGAGCAGGTGTGCTTATGATGAGATATTCTATGTCGGTGCTTTAGAGCTAAAATTTTATGTAATTGCAGACGCCATTCAAGCCTAGCGTGTAACGATAAATAAGAACGGATACGTCTCTTTTTTAATGTGAGATGATGCATCTCAAAACACTCACAGTTAATTGCAATTCCAAAATTGCAAAAATGCCTTCCTTTTAATCAAAGTTATCTGATTAACCTTTACTCATTTCACTCATGGATCTAATTGCAATCACCTGTGTAAATAAACTACCCCACAATCCATTAAAAACATCTACTTTGAACCACATATGGTTTTATCTATCGATGACATATTTATGTGAACCCAGGATAAAAAAACATATAATTCATCACACAACATAGTGTTAGCTCTTCTAATGCTTATACATATTGACAAAATACCTATATTTTTGAAGAGAAGCAAATTCACAATTCAGGGAAATAGTGAAATAATTACCGATCAAAACCAGAGAGAATGCAATCTCCCTGATTTAAACCAAGGCAAAAGTAAAATATTTACTTTACAAAGTATTTCACTTTTATCCTGTTCCAAATCAGTTTACTTTCCAGCCAATCACATTGCTTCTCGCATTATGGCCGCTATCTTCCTTACGGCAATTTGTATAACCTTCAATACATGCGAAAAAGAAGCAAACAAACTAAAACAAGATACACACAAACAACAGACGTGACCTGGAATGGCGTTACGAGGTCACCAGGATCTTTTCAGAATAGGCCTGACCTGGTTAACGGCTTGGCAGGGTGCCCAGAGGCAAAACTGGTACAAACTAAGCCGCTCTGCTGTCTTGTGTAAACAGTGTATACTGCAGATGATACTGAGTTTTGGATACATTTATGCTTCTCATCCCCACATTTTTCTAATGTTTGCATCCCTGAATACTACATGCCGTTTGAAAATGGCTCTTGACAATACGAAAAAGTTTGAATTATTAGAGAAACAAAAAAAATCGAATAGGATATACCGATGTTCCTGGGGTACTTGCAATAGTCATAGCCGTTACTATTACAAGCGCGAAGACATGAAAAACACCTTTTTTATTACTTTTCCTAAACCGAAGAGAAAAAAGAGAAATGTATGACATGGGTAAAGGCCTGCAATCGCCCTCACGAACAACTTGACGTCAATAATATCAATTCTGATAAATATGTCTGCTCATAAGGTAAGGAAATGAAATGCATTACACGATTTCATTGTTATTTCTCTGCAAATAACATTGTATTTATGAGTTAAAAATTAGACCAGAAAACTAATCTTTAAAAATATGCGCTAACATTATAAGAAATGTTTGACATGTGTAATTTTTAAATATACAACGAAACTCATATAACATTATCATATATCATTCCTGAATATACAGTGAACATGCATAAAAAGGGACGTCGGTTGGTGGGGGGGGCGGTTGGGAGGTGGGGGGTTGCATTGCACTTAAGCATATTCACCTCTAGTGTCTTTATTTTTTATGTTATTAGCTATTATTCTTATTCTTGTATCGCTGAGCAGGAAAAATGCTGGGTGGGTGGGGGGAGGGGGTGCGGGAGGGGGGGTGTTGTCACTGAGCTGTGTATAACATGTTTATTTCTCTTCCCTTGACCTGCTACCAAATATATCATTGGACCTGTAAGAATTTTATCAGTTTACTTTTAATAACTTCATCCCTGTCATCCAAAAAAAAAAACCATCCGGATCAACCTGTACCCCCAATGAATGAGCAGCTTTACACAATTCCATTAAATCCGCCTTTGGTTTTCCACTAAATGATACACCTCTTATTGTCAAATACTGTTGAAGTTCTGATATAGTTTTGAAAGTGAATTTTTTGGCCATTTTTGTAAAAAAAACACGAGTAATTTAGTCCACGTAATGCACAAGAACCATGTGTATACAGTAGGCGAGGTCAGCGTGTTTGTACTGGTTTTGCATTTTGGCACCATGCCGAGCCACTAACCAGAAATGAGCTATTGAATAATGAGTCAAGGTCACCAAAGGTTTTATTGAAATCTGTTTGGTGCAATCCTGTTTACAAAACCCACCTCTATGATACAGTCGAATATAATATTCAAAGTGAAACTAGAAGCTCATTCCGCTAGCGAAATGTTAAACACTTGACAAAAATTAAAACGCAAAAATACTGGCTTCAATGGGTTATTTCTTGAATAATATATTGCAAACAACACAGCTTGAATACGTCTTAAAGGCCGAGTAGTGTTTAGTTTCTGTTGACTTAAGGTTTTATTTACTGATCTAGCATACACAGTGAGAGCTCGCACAAAGCTCACTGAGCAACTGTGTGTGATGTGGCTTAAATGCTACGCATTAACTAGCAAAAAATACACTCTTTTCACATTGCGTTTTAACAAAGAAAACGAAATCAAAGACGAAAATAAAAAGTGACATGCACATGTTCAGATCAAGCTCTTCATAAGTCCCAAGTTTCATGGTCGTAGGGCCCATAGTGTCAGAGAAGAAGAAGACACAAAAATTCGGAAAAAGTGTCAAGAAGAAAAAAAGGACGAATTTTGCTCGCACAAATTCATATAACTCTTGCAAGCCAAAGGCTTGTCAAGTGTTAATTAACACTGAACGTCAAAGGCCCACCGCGTCCTTAGAATGGCCACTCAAGGATACCAAAATTTTCGCTTTTCTTGGCGCATATTTCTTCCATTATCAATGCCTGACATATGAGCTTCGAGCTATCTGCATTGTTTTTTTTCTGGCAGCCATGTACCACATGACTGTTGCAAGCCAATGGCTTGCCTTGTTACAATCTAATTTGCATAAAACGTGCGTGCAACTCTCAACTTAGCCCACATCTGTTAAATCCCAGAGAAATACACAAGTGAAAACAGCGAAAAAAATATGCCATAGTTTGGCCACCAGAATTCGACTCAAGCTCAAATAATGCACCAATGTTAGGGATCACAAAAATGAAAAAAGAAAAAATATTTTTATATATTTAACTTTGGAATTTCGTCCATTGAAAAAAAAAATAGGCGGATATCAAAAATCGACACCAGTACTTTTGTACTCGTGATCTAGACTACCTTAATGCAAAGTTTCGAGCAAATTTAACAAAAAAATATAACAAAAGCAGGAGATGAACGGTTCGCCAAATGTGGCGAAAACTGTCAATTTGCAAAAATAAAACAAAACAATTGTATTTTGTCCTATTAAACAGGCCATAATTCCACAGAAAATTCTCCTGCGATCCGATGAAACCTGAAAGAGGAGTAGGAAAAAATATAAAAAAATAAAACAATGAGACATTTTATAACAATGCGACAAATAGGTTTGGAGATACAGCCTGGACACGACGTTCCAGTATGCGGACAAATTGTATAAACGCTCAGTTTTGTCCAATATCAAAATGCTGTCATTTTGACAATTTTTTATGAACCCGAATGAAACCAGGACGTTGCACATCTTCCATATGTTTTATTCGTGTGTTTTATTCATAATTTCAAAGCAACCCGGCCTATGGTTTCAGAGATATCGTCGTCGGGCAGATGGACAAGTTACAACTATATCCGTCCGTTACATGGGGGATAACAATTCCAGCGATGACCTTGAAGGTCTCTAAAATAATCAGTATGAGGCTATGCATAAGAATCCTGAGAAGAATCCTCATCAAATTCCTTATAAAATGTGTAATCTTAAGTATAATTGTGTAAATAGACAGAGCGTTTAAACCGACACACTCACAGATTAAAGTACATATAATTTCAAAACATAAGATTTCCTTTCCGGTAACAACCTTCAAGGCAAAGTAGAGGCCACGTTTTTTATTCATTTAACATCAGCGCATCCAGTGTACCCCCCCCCCTTTAAAATCCGTTACAGAACGTGTTCGTACACACCATAGATAAAGCACAGTGTCCTCAGACAGAACATTCGCGTAAAGAAGCCAACAAAAGCTAACAAATCTACAGAAGTAATAACAGAGGACTAGAAGCATTTATGACATTGAGGGAGGGAGGGGGGATGGGGGTAGGGAGGAGGACGATCTCGTTGTTATTATTGCGGGAATTCTCCAGCCTGTTCAAAAAACAAGTTTGTCCAAGGACAAAGTCCCAGCTTACGAAAAGCAATAAAACAATTCCAGCGTGCATGAGCAAGGGAATTTTCCTGAAAAATTGGGCTTCAAAAGATGAGACGGCAAAGAGCTAGCCCAATAATTAATTTAGCACCGGACCAGAACATAGACCGATAAATGCATACAAAGATTTCTTTCCCAGAAAAATGGGAAACAGATTTTTTGTATCTCTGGTAGACTGGAAAGTCTGCCATAGATACCTTCAAACAACGCTCGCATTTCGGACCAGTGCGCATATTTATGTAGCTTGCCTTGATGCGCGGTTCTTATTCAGACAAGTGCGCATGTTTATTTAATTTTGCGTAGATGCGCGGTTCCCATTTTGGAACAGTGCACATGTTTATTTAACTTGCGTTGATGTGCGGTTCGCATTTCTGACGAGCGCCCATGTTTTTTATTACCTTTTGTGGATGTGCGATTCTTATTTCGGATCAGTGCGCACGTTTATTTACCTTGTGTTGATGTGCGGTTCTTATTTCGAATCAGTGCGCATGTTTATTTACCTTGTGTTGATGTGCGGTTCTTATTCCATACCAATGCGCATGTTTATTTTACTTGCGATGATGAGCGGTACTTATTTCGGACAGCCCAAGTTTGCTTAGGTTGCCTTGATACGCGGCTCGCATTTCGGACCAATTTGCATGTTTATTTAACTTGCGTTGATGCACGGTGCTTATTTTGGACGTGTGCCTATGTTTATTTAACTTGCGTTGGTGCGCGGTTTGCATTTTGGACCAGTGTGCATGTTTATTTAACTTGCGTTGATGAGCAGTTCGAATTTCGGATCATTACGCATGTTTATTTAACTTGCGTTAATGCGCGGTTCGAATTTCGGACCTGTGCGCATGTTTATTTAACTTGTGTTGATGCGCAGTGCTTATTTTGGACCAGTGCAAATGTTTATTTAACTTGCGTTGGAGCGTGGTTCGCATTTCGAACCACTGCGCATGTTTATTTTAACTTGCGTTGATGCGCGGTGCTTATTTTAGACCAGTGCAAATGTTTATTTAATTTACGTTGGAGCGTGGTTCGCATTTCGAACCACTGCGTATGTTTATTAATGTGCGTCGATGCGCGGTTCTTATTTCAGGCCAATGCGCATATTTCTTTAACTTGAGTTGATGCGCGGTTCTTATTCTGGACCAGTACGCATGTTTATTTAAGTTGCGTTGATGCGCAGTTCTTATTTTGAATAGTGCGCATGTTATTTAAGTTGCGTTAATGGGCAGTCCGCATTTCGAAATGGTGCGCAAGTTTATTTAACTTGCGTTGATGCAAGGTGCTTATTTTGGTCCAGTGTGCTTGCTTATTTAGCTTGTGTTGCTGTGCGGTTCGCATTTCGGACCAGCGCGCATGTTTTTTTTTTAATTTGTGTTGATGCGTGGTTCGCATTTTGGACCATTGCGCATATTTATTTAACTTGTGTTGATGATCGGTACTTATTTTGGACCCGTGCAAATGTTTATTTAACTTACGCTTATGTGCTGTTCGCAATTCGGACCAGTGTGCATGTTTATTTAATTTGCGTTGATATCCGGTTCGCATTTCGGACTTCCGTCGATGCGCGGTTCGCATTTCAGGCCATTGACCATGTTTATTTAACTTGTGTTGATGCGTAGTTCTCATTTCAGACCAGTGCGCATATTTATTTAACTTGTGTTGATGCGCGGTTCGCATTTCGGACCACTGCGAATGTTTATTTAATTTGCCTCGATGTGCGGTTCGCATTTCGGACCAGTGCGCATGTTTCTTTAGGCTGCGTTGATGCGCGGTTCGCATTTCAGACCACTGCGCATGTCTATTCAACTTACGTCGAAGCGTAGGTCTTTTTTCTGACCAGTGCGCATGTTTATTTAACCTGCGTTGATGCGCGGTGCTTATTTTGGACCAGTTCGCATCTTTATTTATCTTCCGTCGATGCGCAGTTCACATTTCGGACCAATGCGCATGTTTATTTAACTTGCATCGATGCGGAGTACTTAATTTGGACTACTGCGAATGTTTCTTTAACTTGCGTCGATGTGCGGCTGTTAAATCTGACTACTGCGCAAGTTCATTTAACTTGCGTTTATGCGCTGTAGGAGGAGATTCATTTAATTTTTTGTTCAAAAATTCCGAAAAAAATTCAAAAGTTTTCCAATTCACTCAAAAAGCACAAGCCGTATGCATGACCCCGTAGAGACGGCTCATATCGAAAATAAATGAAATCTGATAAAAACTGTAGGAGGAAATGCATTTTGAATTTTTTTCTTCAAAAATTCTCTCATCGACTGAAAAAGACAGGCCATATTCACGACACCCTAAGCATGCCTCAGCCCCAAAACAAATGATGTTTGATCAAAACTGCAGGAAAAATACATTTTGAGGTATTTTCATCAAAAATTCCCCCCGAAATAAAAAATTCCCAAGTCGAGTCAAATAGCAGAGATGCGAGACCTACCTAAGGATGCCTCATAGCAAAAAGAAATGAAATCGGATAAAAACTGTAGGAGGAAATGCATTTTGAAGGTATTCTTAAAAAATTCCCAAAAAAATACAGAAATTGTCGGATCGACTAAAAAGCGCAAGTCGTATTATCAACCCCTTAGGGATGCCTCAAGCCAAAAAAAAAAAAAAAAAAAAAAAAGGTTCAAAACTGTAGGGGGAAATGCATTTTGAAGTTTTTTTCTTCAAAAATTCCCTAAAAATACAAAAATTACCCGATCGACGAAAAAGCACAAGCCGTATGCACTCACACCAAAAATAAATGACATCGAATCAAAATTGTAGGGGTAGATGCATTTTGAATTATTTTCGAAATTTTTGCTCAAAAAAATTCCCCAAAAAATATAAACTAAAAAAGCATAAGCCGTATGCACGACCCTTTAGGGGTGCCTCATACTAAAAATAAATGACATCGGGTAAAAAATGTAAGAAGAGATACATTTTAAAATTTCTTTAAAAAATCCCCAAAAATTCAAAAATCACGCGATCGACTAAAAAAGCACAAGCCGCATGCACGACCGCTTAGGAAATCCTCACACCAAAAATACATGACATCGAATCAAAATTGCAGGAGTAGATGCATTTTTTTTCAAAATTTTTGCTTAAAAAAATCCCCAAAAATACAAAAATTGTCCGATCGACTAAAAAAGCACAAGCCGTATGCACGACCCTTTAGGGGTGCCTCATACCAAAAATAAATGACATCGGGTAAAAAATGTAGGAGCAGATACATTTTTAATTTTGTTCTTTAAAAATTCGCCAAAAATTCAAAAATCACCCGATCGACTAGAAAAGCTCAAGCCGTATTCACGACCCCTTAGGGATGCCTCACACCAAAAATAAATGACATCGGATCAAAATTGTAGGAGGAGATGCATTTTGAAACAAAGTTTACAGCGAACTAACTAACTAACTAACTAACTAACTAACTAACTAACTAACTAACTAACTAACGGACGCCATCCGCAGACCGATAGGAATATCCCAGCTTACGTGTAACGTAAGCTGGGCTAAAAAAAAATAGAAGGTGTGGGCGGCGGTATCTTACCGCGTCCCGAATTCTGAGCCTATCACCAATACAGGTTAAACGAGAATAAAAATTATTTTAATTCAAAACACAAATTTGCATATTCCTTGTCACTTTTACACCATTTATTAAGATTTTCTCGTTTCTTATATTTAGGTGAAATTTTTAGGATTGCCAATTTCAACAGTTTTTCCGCCCCCCCCCCCCTACCCAGTTCAGAAATTTTTATTAATTTGTTATTATAAAACAGCTGACCTCTGGGCAGATCAATCTGTTATGTATAAAGAGAGACTGAATGGATATTTTTAAAATAATTCCTCACTTCATGAGTACTATTTTCCCCAGTGGGTCTACGGAGTTATAAGGTGCCATACACAACAGACCAAACCGCCGTAGAGGTTTGCTGTTGGACAACAACGATTAATAGATTGTTTTAGTGATACGATGTCTTGAAATTTGTTCGTTAAGCCTACTTTCTGGGCATGCACGGCATGATCTCCTAATCCACTCCCACTCCCTTATAAAAACTTCTATTATTTTAAAATTTTATTCGTGTAAAAAACATCACTAGCGCCTTTAGTATTTGAACGAGTTTCGTAATAAGGGGTTGTATACATGCTAGTGTGATGTTTATGTAAAAGAAGAAATATTTCAATTCAGAACAACAATCAATGCCACTTAACAAAGAGAAGTATTTTCTTACCAGCAGGACAAGAAAAAATAGGACAAAGAACAAAGCCTGTGTCTTCTCGGTCTACACGGATCAGCAATGATACAACCTCCTGTAGACTCCTGTATTGACCCTGGTGTAGACATCATATTCATATACATCCTGGTGTGGACAGCATATTCATATACAACCTGCTGTAGACATCATATTCATATGCAAACTGGTGTAGACATCATATTCATATGCACCTTGGAGTAGACATCATATTCCTATGCACCCTGGTGTAGACATCATATTCATATACACTCTGGTGTAGACAGAGTCATATACATCCTGGTGTAGACATCATATTCCTATGCATCCTGGTGTAGACAACATAAACATATGCACCCTGGAGGAGACATCATATTCCTATACACCCTGGTGTAGACATAGTCATATACATCCTGGTGTAGACATCATATTCATATGCATCCTGGTGTAGACAACATATTCATATGCACTCTGGAGTAGACATCGTATTCGTATTGGCACCGGTGTAGACACTATATTCCTATTCCTATTCACCCTGTGTACACCCTGTGTAGACCTGGCGTAGACATCGTTCTGTAGCGCAACAGTAGTTAGTCACACTACTGGTGTACAGCTCTGCAAGAGAACTGTAAGTTTAATAATCTTCTAAAAGTTAAAATAAGATAAATTCCTTTAAAATTGATTTCCTTTATTTTGTTTATGACTTTAAGCAATTTTATTCTTCAACGCAATGAAGAACAACGGTCAATGTCACTTAACAGAGAAAGGTATTGTCTCACCAGCAGGACTGGAAAACAGGCGAACAAAGAACGGAGCTTGTGTCTTTACGGTCTACACGGATCAGCAATGATATACCTTCCTGTAGACATCGTATTGACCCTGGTGTAGACATCATATTCATATACACCCTGATGTAGATATATTCATATACACCCTGGTGTAGACATCATATTCACATGCAACCTGGTGTAGACATCATAGTTATATATACCCTGCTGTAGACATCATATTCACATCGACCCTGGTGCAGATGTCATATTCGTATTAGCCCTGGTATAGAAGCTATACTTATATCCACCCTGTGTACACCCTGTGTACACCCTGTGTAGACCCAGCGTAGACATTCTGCGGCGGCACAGCAGTTAATCAAACTTCTGGTGTGCAGCTCTACAACAGAACTGTAAAAATAATAATCTGCTAAAGGTTAAAGTAAGATAAATTTCTTTTAAGCTAATTTCTTTTATTTTGTTTATGACTTGAATAAACATCGTTCTCTACGTAATGAGGAAGAACTATTCAGAAAGAAAACAAACAAGAAATTACCCGATGAAACAGAAAGCAACTATGGTGTCATTTTTTTAGATCAACTGCTCGGGTTTAACAACACAACTACAAAAAATTGCTGTTGAGTAAGGCCTCCTATATACTTTCGTGCACATGAAATACCCATAGACTGAATGATTTGGCAATGGTCGGTTAAGCTTTTAGACTTTCCGAGAAGTGGGCGGTTGCATTACAGAGAAAAAAAAACTATGACTACTTTTCCACAATTTTTAATAAAACTTGAAATTTAGAGATAATTTATTTACATATACAGATAATTCACAAATACTAACAGAATGATTCTAATATTACATAAATAGTAATTACATAATTGATAATATTACATAAATACTAATACTACACAAATGATAATATTACATAAATGATCTTGATGTAAAATGTTTGTTCAGGAAATATCCGAATCATCGTGAGTTCGAATCAGTTTTCGCCGATGCTCAGTTTATATTGATGAAGAATTCCTGTACATCTTAATAACTGGCAGGACCGAACACTGGCATAACTGGCAGGACCAGACACTGGCATAACTGGCAGGATCAGACACTGGCATAACTGGCAGGACGAGACACTGGCATAACTGGAAGGACCAGACACTAGCATAACTGGCAGGACCAGACACTGGCATAACTGGCAGGAAGAGACACCCCTGCAACCAGCAGTTCTCTTCAATCCTGTAGACACTCCACGGTTTCGGGCTTCCAAGTTGGGTCTGCTCGTAGCTATATAACAACAAAAGAATTCAAGAAAATTAAAGACACTTTATAAGTAACTAACATTATACACCTCTACATACTTTACGTATCACATTCACTCCGGTAGCTTTAAAGCTGAGCCCATTACGTAACAAAGTCTAGATGGCATACCCATGTTCATAATCGTCGCCCGGATGAATCCAAATTCAGTAGGCGCAATAATGTCCCCGGGTGAGTTGTTACAGCTTGATACATCCTGCCAGTGTTTGAAGGTATGCGGGCCCTGCAGACAAGGGTGTGGAGAAGCAGCTCCGGGGCGGATCGGCCTGGTGGAACAATCGTTAGTCTGGAAGAGCAAGAACATTATAATACACAAAGTATACAACCAGCTGCCAATATGTAGTCAGCCCATAGTCCGTCTTCACAGTAGTTGCCAATATGTAGTCAGCCCTTAGTCCATCTTCACAGTAGTTGCCAATATGTAGTCAGCCCTTAGTCCATCTTCACAGTAGTTGCCAATATGTATTCAGCCCTTAGTCCATCTTCACAGTAGTTGCCAATATGTAGTCAGCCCTTAGTCCATCTTCACAGTAGTTGCCAATATGTAGTCAGCCCTTAGTCCATCTTCACAGCAGTTGCCAATATGTAGTCAGCCCTTAGTCCATCTTCACAGTAGTTGCCAATATGTAGTCAGCCCTTAGTCCATCTTCACAGTAGTTGCCAATATGTAGTCAGCCCTTCCTCCATCTTCACGGTAGTCGCCGAATGGCTGTAGCGAGTAAAAGCTGTTCTCTGTCACGTGACAACGCAGTTGAATAGAACACGGTCACATGGGAAATGGAAGACCTCCATGTAATCACCAAACAGCAACCCAGTGCTGGCCCTTTTGAACATTCTTCCATCTGCAAAAAGAAAAATTAAATCCTAAAATACACAAAATGTCAATGACCAAAGTCCCGGTTAAGGAGAAGGAGGTGGAGGGTGGGGGGGGGGGGGGTAAAAAATATGATACCTGCGGACTTTGACCCCAGTTGTTTGAAAATTGTATGTGCTCCAGAAGCTACGCCTCCCACAGATGTGTGTCACAGTACTCGCTGGTCACAGCACTCGCTGGTCACAGTACTTGTTGGTCACAGTACTCGCTGATCTGTTCACCTCTCTCTCAGCCGTATGTGCGTTCCCACCAAGAACTAAAACTCATAATAACAGTTTATAGTAGTCTTCATTATTCTGTGACTCCTCACTGCAACACATGAACGGACTAAAGAGCATACGTACCTCTTTTTGACGTGGCTTGAGTTCTGCGCCTTGAACTTAAACTGGTGGTGCTGTTGGAAATGGTGCTGAATTCTCCTGCAAATGTGGCTGGCCTTTCAAGGTCACACTGCCATTACAGCAAGTCAAGTATGCCGACTTCAGCTGGGAACTTGCACACGAGTCCAGTGTGGCGGAAATCCACGAATCGCGCCGAGTACTGACTGCTAAGGAGAGTGTGGCGGGAATCCACGAATCGCGCTGGCAGGTTCTGAAAACACTGAACAAAATTTGTGGTTAATGCGATCTTACCTATCCATACTGGTCACAGCGCCATGCAGCTCCCTGCAGGGCTCTGGTTAGCACTGTCCATATCGGTCACAGGTCCCTCCAGGGCTCTGACCAGCACTGTCCATATAGGTAACAGCTTCCTCTAGGACTCTGGCCAGCACTATCCATACAGGTCACAGCTTTCTCTAGGGCTCTGGCCAGCACTATCCATATAGGTCACAGCTCCTTCCAGGGCTCTGACCAGCACTGTCCATATCGGTCACAGGTCCCTCCAGGGCTCTGGCCAGCACTATCCATATCATTCACAGCTCCCTCCAGGGCTCTGACCAGCACTATCCATACAGGTCACAGCTTCCTCTAGGGCTCTGGCCAGCACTATCCATATATGTCACAGCTCCCTCCAGGGCTCTGACCAGCACTATCCATATAGGTCACAGCTTCCTCTAGGGCTCTGGCCAGCACTATCCATACAGGTCACAGCTTCCACTAGGGCTCTGGCCAGCACTATCCATATAGGTCACAGCTCCCTCCAGGACTCTGACCAGCACTATCCATATCGGTCACACCACCCTCCAGGGCTCTGACCACATCTATCCACATAGGTCACAGGTCCCTGCAGGGTACTGGTCAGCACTTTCTTAACTGTTTGTGCTGCAGTTATGTGCGCTGTATTTTTCGTTTTTCGTCACGGTGGCTTTTCCAGCAACCAGGTCAACCTCACGAGTTATTGCACTGGTAGGCACACCGCCTTAGCTGGGTGATGTCGGATCCGTGTGCTAAAAACGAAGAAACAAATATTGTCTTGTGTGTTAAGAAAGGTGCAAAATCACTTTCCGTTTCATGCATTTTCAGCGTTGTTAATGGAACAATTTTAGACTGAGTCATTACCTTAAAGCTGTGACTCAAGCACATCATGTTGTCGCTAAAAGAAAACTATAGTTTTAAAAACTTACTGACTTACTATATGTACCTAGAGTGGAATTCAGGTACGCAGGTCTTGCTGCCTCTTGGTCGGTCCCTCGACGAATCTTGTCACATTTCTGCATTCTGGTTCCTTGACGCATCTTCTCACATTTCTGCACTCTAGTTCCTTGAAGCATCTTCGTTTCTTTTTGTACCTAAGCAACCTGCGGTATCCTGTACCTTGCTGCATCTTGCATCTTGCTATACCTTAACACTTTTCTGCATCTTGCACCTTTTTACATCTTACACCCCTTGATGCCTCTTGGCACCTTCTGCATCTTGCACCTTGCTAGATCTTGCTGCATCTTAGCATATCATTGCATCTTGGCACCTTGCTGTATCTTACACTTTGCTGCATCTTATCATGTCATCGCACCTTGGCATTTGCTGCATCTTACACCTTGCTGCATCTTAGCATCTCATTGCACCTTGGCACCCTGTTGTATCTTGACACTTTGCTACATCTTAGCATCTCATTGCATCTTGGCACCTTGTTGCATCTTACACCTTGCTGCACCTTAGTATCTCATTGCATCTAGACACCTTCCTGCATCCTGCACCTGAACAATACAAAACGGTGTATATAAAACGCAATTCTTCTCCTACATCAATGCAACAAGTTTGATTGCTAACTCAATTATTGAAACTTTTGGCTATTTCCTTTATTTTTTCCAAGTAAAATGGAAAGTGAAGTCTAGATAGGAAAGTTGACCATTATCACGAAAATGAAGTCTAAATAGGACAGTTGACCATTATCTGGAAAACAGTAGTCTGGATGGGAAAAGTTGACCATTATCTCGAAAACGGTTGTAGTCCTGATGAGGTGTGGAGCATAGAGTAACTCCTTGATCTATGTCGTCACCCCGAGTTACAAGCCGTGTCACGTGACATTGTGACAGCCGTATATGGTATAATTTGACACATATTATTCTTTTGAAGTTTATGGAAGTGGGTCGTCCCTCTATCTAGCAGAATTCGGATCTAGTTTATAGCGAACTACTCGGAGCTTCTGCACCTGTGCGGAGTTGTAGAAAAGGCTATGGTATGAAATCACATGGACTCTGGGCTGCTTATGCCAGGATAAGAGGGCGTTGTACTGCTTTTTGTTGGGCGACATTTCCATGCAAAAATGCTCATTACTATATTTTGGTGCCTGTGCTTAGTTATACTTTATTTATAAAAAGATGTTAAGTGCAACTCCAGAAAGAAAGAAAATGAGACGGAGAGAGCGAGACCGAGAGAAAGAGTGAGAGAGAGACAGAGAGAGAGAGGGAGAGAGAGAGAGAGAGAGAGAGAGAGAGAGAGAGAGAGAGAGAGAGAGAGAGAAAGAG